>NKZN01001875.1:0-200802 GCA_002374485.1 Metschnikowia santaceciliae
ACCGCGTCTCGGCCGTATTTGGCTATGAGGTGAAGTTTTTCGGCTTCGCCAACTCGAGTTAGGTTCTGGAGTAGAGTGTTTCTATCAATAGTTGTAGTCAACATTGTGGTATGAGCAAAGATGGTTTGGGCCAAGTCAGTATCCCATTGATTGCCTACACCAATCACTTCTTGTCCAGAGACTATGGTCACTTTTTTAGAGACTAGTCACTTCTTGTCCAGAGACTATGGTCACTTTTTTAGAGACTAGTCACTTTTTGTCCAGAGACTATGGTCACTTTTGGTCTAATGACCCTGTGTTGATTGAGGAAGAAGGTCCTGCCTGAAGAGGTATCTTCTTGATTGACCCACAAGATTTCTTGAGACAAATCATCATCAATGACTTACCAGTTTGTAGATCCGTGGAGGAGTCTTTGAGATTGGTTGAAGTTTTCCAATTCACTGAGAAATACGCTGAGGTATGCCCTGCCAACTGGATTAGTGTAGTGAATATAGGATGTATGGTACTTTGGTTAGTATAGTCCGTATATCATAGTATGATCTGTGTGTGTGCTATAGTAACGTAGTGGGCAACTTCGGGGCAGTCACTGCGTCTGGAATTTGGCCCACCGTTGGTTGGTCACCGTTGCTCTGCGAAGATCACTATAGAGTTCATCAGGGAAAGTGTCCACTACTCCAAAGCTTGTTGCGATAGCCATTGAGGAGGTTTGAAGGATAATGCTTGGTCCTCTCTAGATTGGGAGGATCAAAGTAGATGCTTTCTCATTTTTGTTGTTGTAATCAAAGGTGAGAATTAGCCCAGCTTGATGTTTGACGTTACGTCAGCTGACAAAAGCGTTGAAATCCTAATGGTCCTTCTTAGAGTCACAAGAAAAACTGACTGACACACCAATAGAGTAGTATGAGACAACACTCTCTAGTCTAGCAAAATATACATGCAGTTAGTATAGAATACGACGTATACTAGTATAATAAGTAGTAAGTCGTAGTTGGTACTTAGTAGTTAGTAGTTAGTAGTTAGTAGTTAGTAATAGAGTATGGAGGATTACTAGCATAGTAGTACATCCTACATACTATAGTTGATATTGATCTAGAGTATAGTCAGAATCTGTATGGAGAAACTTACTCTTGATCAGTACTTGGTATTTCATTTTCTGACCGGTAGCCTGTTCACTTTTCCTAATTTGATATCACTCGGTCTAGTCGTAACTCATATGCGACTGCTTCATGAGTACTTGATATGATATGATAAAATTGAGCCACTGAAAATTTTCAAGAATTCCCTCTGGCTGTCTGAATTTGACTTCTGGCTGTCTGAATTTGACTTCTGGCTGTCTGAATTTGACTTCTGGCTGTCTGAATTTGACTTCTGGCTGTCTGAATTTGACTTCTAGCTGTCTGAATTTGACTTCTGGCTGTCTGAATTTGACTTCTGGCTGTCTGAATTTGACTTCTGGCTCCCTTCCAGCCATTAATATCCACACAATAAAAAGTGCAACCAACCATCCATCATTAAGAATGGTCCAGATTCTGATAAGGAGGAATTGTCTGTTTTTGACACGCTTCTCGTGGGCGCTTCTCGCGCACCATCTTCTGCACCAGAAAAAGTCCTTCAAATTGAACGTAACGAAACTCTTTTCGTTCATTAGGACCATAAGAATTTCCGCCTGAAATAAATACTATGACTGAATTCAGATCAAGTAGTAGCATTCCACTACCATTTTGACCTTTGCTTCTGCCTGGAGGCGAAAAAAGCCCAGTGAAATACTGAGATGGGTGCAAATTGCAACCTAATGTTCCCTTCTCACTCGCTATAATTAATATAATAATTCTAGACTTTATCCAGTATTTTGGCCTTTTCCCCATATATCCACTCACTGCCCATTTGGGTGTTTCCAACCACCACCATATTTTTCACTGGGCACATCTAGAGGGTGCTCGATACACACCCCCATTGGCCAGTGCACGTGACTCATGCTTATGACCACCGCACGTACAGGAATCTGCCAAATCTAGTTTTAAGGCCTTTTCAACTTCAATCCAAATTGTTTATCATGTGAATGTTTCAATCGGCCAACATATACCCCAAAAATGGTAGTCAATACTGATTGCCATATTGGTTGCCATCTTCATTGTCATATTGGCTGTCATATTGGCTGTCATATTGGCTGTCATATTGGCTGTCATATTGGCTGTCATATTGGCTGTCATATTGGCTGTCATATTGGCTGTCATATTGGCTGTCATATTGGCTGTCATATTGGCTGTCATATTGGCTGTCATATTGGCTGTCATATTGGCTGTCATATTGGCTGTCATATTGGCTGTCATATTGGCTGTCATATTGGCTGTCATATTGGCTGTCATATTGGCTGTCATATTGGCTGTCATATTGGCTGTCATATTGGCTGTCATATTGGCTGTCATATTGGCTGTCATATTGGCTGTCATATTGGCTGTCATATTGGCTGTCATATTGGCTGTCATATTGGCTGTCATATTGGCTGTCATATTGGCTGTCATATTGGCTGTCATATTGGCTGTCATATTGGCTGTCATATTGGCTGTCATATTGGCTGTCATATTGGCTGTCATATTGGCTGTCATATTGGCTGTCATATTGGCTGTCATATTGGCTGTCATATTGGCTGTCATATTGGCTGTCATATTGGCTGTCATATTGGCTGTCATATTGGCTGTCATATTGGCTGTCATATTGGCTGTCATATTGGCTGTCATATTGGCTGTCATATTGGCTGTCATATTGGCTGTCATATTGGCTGTCATATTGGCTGTCATATTGGCTGTCATATTGGCTGTCATATTGGCTGTCATATTGGCTGTCATATTGGCTGTCATATTGGCTGTCATATTGGCTGTCATATTGGCTGTCATATTGACTGTGAAAATAGCTGTCATATTGGCCCCCATTCATGATCGTTCTAGTTGCTACAACATCCTGGTCCATGCCTCATCCTTTGCCCAATTGATCCATCTCTAAATGATACCTGATCGGCCAAACAGGGCGTTTAAAAAAACAAGTGTATGAATCAAGGGTGGCGATCGCTGACCTTTTATATTAGAGTCGGGGTTTGTGCGTCTGCAAAGAGCAAACTGCAGTGATGCCATTTGCATTTGCATTTGCATTTGTGACCACGCCCCGTTTCATGTTTGAAACGATTGGCTTTGTTGCAAATATATAAAACCCTCCGCGCCCCCCCCCCCCGGTTACTTAGTCAATCCTAAGCATTAAGATATGCCTATATGCACCAATGCCAAACCAGGTTACCCTAAAGTTGTGACGTTGCATAGCCTGATTTCGATAATTTTAGCCTAATTTTGATAATTTCGACGCTTGATGCACAATGTCTAATTCCTGAGAATTCAACCACATAAATATTACCTATTATACACAACTTGTTCAACCTAGTCACGTGATCTCGCCCAATAAACTTTCATTTCCGATATGAGACCCCGGCTAAACTAACTGAAACCTTAGTGGCCAAAATTACCGGCTCATTTGATCCTTGGGGTGCACGGATGTCGCCTCACATTAGTTCTTATTCGCCAGTCCTTGATGGCATTGTTCCTGGCCACAGTCTATAAATGTATCTGCAACAAGTCGTTCGCCGAAAATCCCTTGTTGCATGTGGGACACCGCCGGAGACGAGCATTAAGCCGCTCTTGCACACAGCTGTCACAGAAAACGTGCCCGCATGCAGTAATGGCCATGTTTTTCCAGTTTTTCGAGCATACTGAGCATTTGGTGATGGACCGTAATGCCTCCAACTGCTTCTCGTCTTCCTGCAATATTGAAGATGTGTTGTTTTGCTTGTACTTGGCGAGGAGGCTTTCAGTGGAGCGCAACTTGGACTCGAGTTTGGCGTGAGCCACTTTTAGGCTACTAAACTTGTCACTTTTGCCATCATACTCCGCCTGAAGCTCATCATGCAGTTTCTTGAGTGCCTTCAAATCGCCAACCACCATCTCACGTGACTTGGTGAGTTGCTTGATTGTATGGTGAAGGCTGGTGGCCTCGTGGATGGAGCTTTGTTTGATGGCCTTATATTCATCCACGGATTTGGTCAAAAGCTCGATTTTGCTGAGGTATGCCTTTTCCAATTCGCCCGATTTGTTCACCAATTCCTGTGACTTGGCCACTTGCGATTTCAATACCTTGTTTTCTGAAACCAACGAGTCCTTGAGCCGCATACTGGCAAAATATTTTTGGTCTGCCTTTGCTTTTTCAATCGTGAGTTTTTTGATTATGCTTTCCTTGTCAACGTGGTCTTTTTCCTTTCCAATGGTCAATTCACGGGTCTCCTGGAATGCTTTTTCAATATCTTTTAATTCGGAGTTTAAGATCACAAACCGTTTGATCAATTCGGGTTTTTCAAGTCCTGATACCGAGGCCTCTTCATCTGCTGTTGGTTGTTGGGTGGATTCGTTTTCATAGCGTTTCAAACGCTCGTGAAGCACTTCATTCATCTTGAGCAATTCGGTATTGTCCTTGCGACTTTCAAGATCCAGTTTAAGAATAGCATGCTTTCCTAGCAACTCGTCACGTGTGGTCCGAACACGAACCAAGTCTGTTTCTGCTTTGGAGAGAAGCTCCTTCAAACGAGCATTTTCCTCGGTAATTTCCTTATTAATAAGGGAAACGAAGTTGCCTTCACGTGCCTCCAACTCCTCCAACTTCTTGGTCATTTGTTCGTTAGCTTTGCTGGTGTGCAGGGCCTTGTCAACAAGAGCCTTGTGCTTTTCCAACATGGAGAGGTAGATTTTGGAACGCATGAGATCCGGCTCCTGGAGATCGGCCAAGGTGTCTTGGATTTGCTTGTTTTGAGCCCGTGCCTCCTCGAGGTTCCGTTCCTTCTCTTCTAGCCTCTCGGACAATGCCTTATAGCCAGCATTGAGAGTCTCAAATTCAATCCGGAGACTCTGCAATTCCTGCTCCTGATGAGAAGAGTCTTCCTCCTCTTTCTTGATGGCTCCATTGGAATCTTCGGCTTTTGGTTCAATTTTGGCCTCGACTTCCGGCTCTGTCACGTGACTACTTAGCAAAACCCGTTTCAACGATAGTGATTCGTTTCTTTCGGCGTCGTTCTGCATTTGTTCCACACGTGCCTCCAAAGCCTGTAAAGCCTCCTGGAGCTCATCCTTTTTGGTCTTGGTCTGTTGCAAATCTGCTTCCAACTCCATACATTTATGGGCCAAGTTTTCGTCCCCGTCTAGCGGTCTTCCTGAGTCTTTATGAGCACTGGCTAGCAGGTCCATAAGCAGACGCAAGAAAACCTTCCTTTCCTCCACAATCTCGGCCACGACGTCTGGTTTTTCGCCCAAGTCAAGTTTCCGGGGCTTCTCCTTCTCCGCCAACTCCACAATATAAGTAAACCACGACTCAAGGAGCAGATAAATGGCCAAGAATGATTGGACTTTCCGTTCGTAATCTGACACTTTGGACGCAAGCTGCAGCGCCTGCGTTTTATAGTGTTTCATCTGTCGCCATATGGCCTCCTTTTTAAAGTATACTACATCAGATTGGGTGAGCGGGCCATCTGTGCTGAGGTGCTGGAGCGGCTTTTTGCTGGGATACAGCGGCAGCTGGTCACGGGGTCTTTTTCGGTCCACGTCGCCCATGCTTAGTGAGAGGTGAGAAGATGGGTTTGGAGAGGTGAGTATATGGTGTGTTGATTTTTCGTGTGACGGTGCGCGCACTACCTCTAGTATCCACGGGCCCCACCAACCAGGATCCACCGCTAACCAAAAAAAAGCTCTTCTCTCGCAGTACCCTCTACACGTCTCGTGGAAAAATATAATTGACAAGAGATACATGGTTACCTGCAGGAAAATAACCCTTCTACACAATATTTTCTGCTTTACATGCAGTACAAATTATGTGGTTTCGGCAGGACATCACGCTCTATACGCAGTACCACCTCAATAGCGCGACTGCAACCGTACTCTAGAAGCTACACCATCATGCTTTGGATT
Source organism: Metschnikowia santaceciliae (assembly GCA_002374485.1). NCBI lineage: Eukaryota > Fungi > Ascomycota > Pichiomycetes > Serinales > Metschnikowiaceae > Metschnikowia > Metschnikowia santaceciliae. The sequence goes on from NKZN01001875.1 coordinate 5,994, forward strand.
CTTATACTCGTCCAGGCGCTAGGCGCCGCCGCAGTAAAAGAATACCTCTTCAAAGACTGTTCACAGCTGGGATTCTGTGCACGCAACCGGCATTATGCAGGCCACGTGTCCCCCGCCGTGGCCCCTTACACCATCAACATGGCCTCCGTGGACGTCAATGATTATGCCATAAGCGGCTACATCACAAAGGCGTTACCCCTGGGTTCCTCTGTACAACTCCCCTTTTCTCTTTCCATTCTTAACGGCGACAACCTCCGTTTCATCGTGGACGAAGACCGATCCCATGTGCACGTTCCCGGCTTAAACTCCTGGCGTTACAATGGGACGAGTGCGGCAGCGTTTGAGGGGGAAATGGGGCCAAAACGGACCAAAATCAAGCCGGATTTGGTGCTGAAACTGACCCTGCAGCTTCGCTACAAGTATAAGGACTACTCGTTCTCCCTCACTGGAAACCCTCTTTCTTTGGAGGTGGAAAAAGACGGCAAGGTGCAGTTAGCCATCAACTCCAGAAGCTTTCTTAATGTGGAACACTATAGGAGCGAGCAGGAGAACAGTGCTCATATGCACACTTTTGAGCTGGAGTTCGATATGTTCCATGATTCGTTTGGGGATAACAAAAACGACCGGCTTCCCTTTGGCCCCGAATCTGTGGCTGTGGATATGGAGCTCATAGGCTATACTCACGTGTATGGGTTGGCAGAACATGCCGACTCGTTTGCCTTGAAGGACACTGTGCAGTCGCCGTGGCCGTATCGGCTCTATAATGTGGATATCTTTGAGTACGAGACCGAGCTGCGCATGCCGATGTACGGGACGATTCCACTTATGACGGCCACTAAGCCAGGGTCATCGGTGGGTGTTTTCTGGGTCAATAGTGCCGATACGTTTGTTGATATCGAAACAACGGAGCGCTCTGTGCAGTCGCATTGGATGTCGGAGAATGGAGTCTTGGATATAGTGGTGATTTTGGGTGATACACCCTCGGAAGTCAGCCAGAAATACGGGCTGCTCACCGGGTACGTAACTCTCCCTCCGGAATTTGCACTTGGTTATCACCAGTGTCGCTGGAACTACAACGACGAAGCTGATGTGCTTGATATCACTGAGAAAATGGACCACCATCGAATCCCTTACGATACCATCTGGCTTGATTTGGAGTACGCGGACCAAAAGCGTTTTTTCACATGGAACCCCTCTGCATTCCCGGATCCCGAGCGGATGCTTAAGAAATTGGATGTCACGGGACGCAACTTGGTGGTCTTGATCGACCCCCACTTTAAAACAGGATATGAGGTTAGTGATACCGTCCTGCAGCAAGGTTTGGCCATCAAGAACTCCAATAACGAAACCTTCAAGGGTCACTGTTGGCCGGGCGAGTCCATCTGGATCGATGCCTTAAACCCCCACGCCCAAGTGTACTGGGATAAGCTCTTTGAGTTGAGTTCCAAAGGCTTCTTCTCGCTGCAGCCCAATATCTTTCTCTGGAACGATATGAACGAGCCATCCATTTTTAATGGCCCAGAAACAACGTCTCCACGTGACAACCTCCACTATGGAGACCTAGAGCACCGCTCCATCCATAACCTTTGGGGCAAAAGTTTCCATGAACTCACATACAAGTCGCTCTTGAAACGGCTTAAGAATACATCTCGTCAGAGACCGTTTATTTTGACCCGGTCCTATTTCGCTGGGTCTCAACGTACTGCAGCCATGTGGACCGGTGATAACATGGCTCAGTGGGAGCATTTGCAGCAATCGTTACCCATGATGTTGACGTCCAATGTGGTGGGAATGCCGTTTGCCGGAGCCGATGTGGGAGGCTTTTTCGGGGACCCCAGCAAAGAGCTCTTAACCAGATGGTACCAGACCGGCATATGGTACCCATTTTTCCGGGCCCACGCTCACATTGACTCCCGGAGAAGAGAGCCCTGGGTGCCTGGTGAGCCCTACACTTCTATCATCCGAGATGCTGTACGGTTGAGGTACTCTTTGCTACCAACCATCTACACGGCCTTCTACGAGGCCAGCAAGGATGGCAGTCCTGTATGGAGGCCGATGTTCTTCGACGATCCGGCCAATCCCGAGACGTATTCCATGGAGGAGCAATTTTTTCTTGGCAAATCGGGGATCTTGGTCCGACCCGTCACTGAAGAGGACGCAAGTGATGTCGTGGTGTACGTGCCCAGAAACGAGGTCTACTACGACTACACCAATGGCATTTTGGGCACTACAGTTGATAGTGGGTATATCAAACGGGAAGTGGGACTAGGGGACATTCCCATGTTCATCAAAGGAGGCAATATTTTCACCAAAAGGGAACGGTACAGGCGGTCGTCCCGGTTGATGAGAAATGACCCGTTTTCATTGGTGGTTGCGCTCGGAAAAAGCGGCTCTGCAGCTGGACAGTTGTATCTTGACGATGGAAACTCGTTTGCCTATAAAGACGGGGCCTTTTTCGTGGCCAAATTCAATGCCAAGGATGGAAAGTACGTCCATGGAGAGATCACCGGTGAATATGCCGAAAACGTGCAAGATTTACGGGTGGAAAAAATTACAGTCTTGGGCGTTGGCTTCAACGTATCCCAAGTCAAGGTGAAGCAAAACGGCCAAACGTGGGAAGCCAAGTTCAAGCAAAACGGCGATTTGGTGGAGGTGCAGAATCCGAAAATAGCCATCGCGCAGGCGTGGGACTTGGAGCTTGGCGCAAATACCCGTTAATTGCCAAACCGGTTGTTGTGGCTTTGAGCTTGAGTGTGTGCAATGCCCCCCAGGCTTGATGATTGGTTTGTGGAAATGCACCATGGCTTTATCAATAATAAATGGCATGCACGTGAAATAATGTCTGCATGGAATGCACCTTGGAAAGGCTATGCACGGTGGGGAAAAGCGATGCGAATCGTCTGAGCCAGCTCGCCTGCTCGCCAACTCTAGCGGGGCTACATGATATGCACAACGGTTTCAGGGGGTTATGGACTAAACGGTGAAACCAAGTGGAGAACGATCAATGGAAGGAGTCGTGGCCACGTCTGCCCATCTTATGTGAAGGATCGAACAGCCTCTCCATGTGACATTCCGGAATATTTCCATGCACTGTAACGACGAGTACAATTCTGCAACCATCGATACAATGCTGATATCGACAGTGATAAGCTGCAGTGATATCTACGGTGCTAGTGTGCAGTGATATCTACAATAACCAAATACGATGCGATACCCAACAATGGGTTCAACAATAAGGCACCCAAAGATCAATGAGTCATTTTGGCCAGCCCGGGCTGGTTCTCATGTTTGACTGAAGATATTTTGATGGCTTGTTTTTGATGCTTTTTGAGGTTTTTTTTTTGTATGTGTTCATTACCGGTTCACATGTTTATGGATTTTTGAGTATGGGTTATGGGGTATGGCAATAGATGCGCTATGGTGGTGATGGTGGCTTGTGCTAAGGTGAGGTGAGGTTGTGGGCGGAAGAATAGCGAGGAGGAAATGCATGGTACCTGCATGAGAAATCCAGAACAGGCAGTGTCGTGCGAGAATACGAGCGGGTCGCAAGCATAGCGCCTTCTACATATGTGGAATTGCCTAAGCAGGACGCGGAATGTTCGGCTAGAGCGGCGGAGCCAGCCCCTCAATCCGAGCCGCAATGGGTAGGCCAGGGGGCGATCGAGCCAGCAAAGCCCATAGAGTGGTGGTGAAGGGAAAGGCATGTCGGACGGCATCCAACCGAGCATGCACCGCTTGGTGAACCGAGTGTTATTAATAGGTGCAGAGACGGGGGGCGGGCCTGCACACAGCCCCGCTTCGGCATCCACATTGCTCGCCAAAAGCTGGTCTGTTCCCTGCTCGCACTCGTGACCGTCCCGTGACACCTCATTGCGCAGCGAAGTGGTGCGCGCTTTCTAAAAAAACAACACCTTATAACTCGCAGGGATCCTGGCGGATTAGACTACACCAAGAGTCACGTGAAGCTGTGAACCAACGAACCCAACAAAAACCATCCGAACCAAAAGAGCTATTGGAATCAAAGGAACCATCGGAACGAAAGGAACGAAAGGAACCTAAGAAACGAAAGAAACGAAAGTCGGCCAAACTCAACTACCGAACCCCAAACCGGCACAGCCAGCAGAAGTAGAGCAGTGACCACCAGAAACACACTCGTGACACCGTGGAAAATTGTGAAGCAATCTGAAATTGTGAATCAGTTAGAACGCAAAGCGACGTGAAATAATCTGGAGATTCTGAACCACGTGAAACGACCCACGTGCCTTTAGATACCGAAACACCAAAGTGATAAGCCTTGGCGATAGTGATAGTCATAGTGATAGTCAATTGGAAGCTAAATTTCTAGAGGCAGTGATTATGGCTGAAGAACGCGGGCTGAATGACTTTGTCAAGAAGCTCTATATGATGCTACGAAAAGAAACGTACCGTGACGTGGTCCGGTGGACCCCCAGTGGTACCAGCTTTGTTGTGCTCAACACCAATGAGTTCACCAAGGAGATTCTCCCCACGCATTTCAAGCACAGTAACTTCGCCAGTTTTGTGCGCCAGTTGAACAAGTACGACTTCCACAAGGTCAAGATGAAGCCTCTGGAGAAGCAGTATGGAGACGATGCCTGGGAATTCCACCATCCGGATTTCCGGAAGGACGACCTGAAGGCGTTGGAGAATATCCGCAGAAAGGCCCCCTCCAAGAAGGACCTGTCGGAGTTGGTCAACTCGCAGTACTCGGCCTTGGTAAGGGACATGGCCAAGATGCAGAAGGAGTTGCTGGACTCCAAGAAAAACTACAAGCTGCTTATGGACAGTATGCTAGCCCATCGGGCCGTTTCTGAGCAACAACTGAGAGCATTGCAGGTCTTGGTGCAGTGTCTTACTCTGGCGGGGATCAAGGTGCCGGCCTTGGATCTTCCGTCCCTGGCTCCCATGCCCTATGATAAGGTTAACTACCCCGCAAAGAGCTTTGAAAAGGGTTTTACCGAGAAAGGGTTTGAGAAGGGCTATGACAAAAACTTTGAAAAGAGCTTTGAAAAAGACTTTGAGAAGGGCTTTGATGATAAAGGAATCCCCAATTATACAGAGGACAAGGGTCTAGAGCCGGAAAAGGCCAAGCCGCCGCTTCAGCCTCTAAATGAGCCTATCAACCAGCCCATCAACCAGCCCATCAACGCCAGTCTAAACCAGCCCATCAACGCCAATCTAAATCCTAGCCTAAACCAACCGATCCAAGGCCAGAACCAAAACCCCGACGCGGCTTCCTTCGATACCGTCACTACAACGCTGATTGTCAACCCAAAGTACCACGTGCTCCTTGTGGAAGACGACAACGTGTGCATCCAGCTATGTCGCAAGTTCTTGGTCAAGTACGGGTGCCAGGTGACAGTGGTCACGGACGGGTTGAACGCCATCTCCACGCTTGAACACACCAAGTACGACCTCGTGCTCATGGACATTGTCATGCCCAACTTGGACGGCGCTACGGCCACCAGCATCATCCGCTCGTTCGACACCAAAACGCCCATCATCGCCATGACGGGCAATATTCAGGACAACGACTTGGTCACGTACCTCCAGAACGGCATGTCGGACATCTTGGCCAAGCCATTCACCAAAAACGACCTCTACCTGATCTTGAGCAAGTACCTCTCCGTGGTGAAGCAGGAATTCCCGGAGGGGACCACGGTACAGGAGTATGGTAATATGCCACTAGAAGGCGGCGGCGCCAATGTGCCCATTCAACGGCCCATTCAGGATCTTCCGCCTGAACCCAGTCCAGGGCTAGACCACGTGATGCTCGAGCCCATGGACTCCATGGATGCCAACAAGAAGCAGCGCTTGATGTAGGTCCATGCTCCGGGGGTGTATATAGAACCCGGACCCATCGACGGTTCATCTCCTGATACAACCACTTCCGCTAGCACCTGCCCAAAAAACTTGCCCGAAGCACTTGCCCAAAGCACCTGACTACTCAATAATATTCAAGGCCAAATCGCTAAACGAGTTTCTCCATGGCCCTCCTTCACTATGAATCCGCACCACCTGGACCTTGCTGCAGTATACTCTCAGGTAATCGTAGGGCAACACGGGCTCCACATACTGCTTGCGGTTTTTGTTTTTCCTCCGCACCACCGTAAACCCATCATGTCCCTCCTTTTCCTTTCCCTTACTACTCTCTTTAACACCCTCGTTATTTTTTTCCTTTTCCATTCCCTCACTACTCTCTCTAATACTCATATTTTTCTCCTTCTCCATTTCTGTCTCGTAGATCTTGTTCATGTGGGCCAAAAGGGGATACTGCTGTAGAAACAGAGCTGCAGATAATGTTCCTATGATCACGGAAATATCATTGCCTAAAACATAGTGAGGTTGTTCTTGGTTGAAGACTTGTTCAGCTACTGACCTGGGGCAGTGCGGCATATAGTAGAGGGTATCGTTGGGGGAAGGGTTGAATTGGGGCAGAACAACGTAACCTAGTTCCGTTAGGAGCCCTGTATCGGCTTCATCGAACACTGGATCGTATACTGATACATTCTCAGGGCTCACCTCTAATAGTTCAGCAACAAGCACCAAGTATGCCAACTGGTAAGGAGCCTGGGGCTCTGTGCAGGGCGACCCAAGGGCTAGGCACCGGATCTGCTTGACCTTAAGCTTTTGAACGGCTTCACGAGTTTCCTGAAACACTCTGCTTTGTTGAACGAGTGCCTTGTGTTTCTGAAGACGGAGCATTGGGTCGAGCATGATGAGCTGCTTGAGAATGTACGGGGGAAAACCACTTTTGACGATATGAGTCTGGCACGACTCCTCCATAATATTAGTGTATCAGCAGAAGTAGTAATAGCAACAGCAGTAGTATCAATAGCAGTAGTATACCTCGGGTTTCTACTCTGGGAAAACCAATCTGGTCTTCTACTCTGGGAGTACTACTCGGGATTCAATTATACATCTACCATGTACTTCGCCTTATGGGAATATGAGTTGCACACGACCTTTTATTAAGATTTCTAGGACTATTAATTTACTATTCATCTATTCATCTACTCATCTACTCAACTATTCAACTATTCATCTACTCATCTACTCAACTATTCATCTACTCAACTATTCATCTACTCAGCAATTCGCCTATTTATGTAGTAGGTATTGCTCCTAAAAGGACAGTCCTTAATTAGGGTATAGCTGTACAGAGACAGTGTAGTAGTAAGGTTAACTATAGTAAAGTAAACCAAAGTATAGTACATTAAATGTTCAGTATAGAGAATACTGATAGTAGTGGTGGTGGTAGCAGTCTATACTCATAGTCTATTCCCTTGGTCTATACCTGTGTGAAAGGACAGCGAAAATGACCATGACGAGTGCTATGACCAATCTTACACGATAGTGGTGGTTTCCTCGAGAACGGTCAATATAGTAGCATAACACAAAATTGGCTAAAATGCCCATGGAGTATATACCCATCGGATAGTGGTTTCGCAGCTCCACAGAGTACCCAAAGTACTGGAGCCACAATACCTATACCAACATGTACCATGATCTAAAGTCTAAATTTACATCCATATGGTACCTATCATATACTCATCTTTTTATCTATCTATCTATTTATCTATTTATCACTACTGCTTACTGCTGCTCATTATGATCGCAGACCAGTGCTGGACCATTCTCAATACCAAATGTGGATGATTTCCAATACTGTCGATAATTTTAATTTCTCTTCTAACGTAAAATCCAGTCTTTTTAACTTTAGTGCTTTCTTTAATTCCCACAATTAATGGTGTACGTCTAAAGTTTAATTAGAATAAGCAATACTCGGTACGGTCAAACCAATTTAACTTCAGATCCACCATAGCTAAACTTTAAATTTTGCTACGTTTAGAGATGAACAAATTTAGACGTGGACACTAACTTAGTATTAAATCCCGACCTTTATTCCTAAAAAAAGAATCCCCTTTAGTTCACTCGACCTCCAGCTATCTCATTGAATAGGCCTTTGCTTATATATCTTCGTGTAATAGGGGCAATTCACTCCATAACCATGTATGAAAAATTTCTTATGAATGAATTTCTTCTTAGTGTAGTATCCTCTTTAGTATTCCTCCTTAAGGACATACGTCAAGAGGTCAGTGGTCACTGTCAGTAGTCAGTAGTCAGTGATCAGTGGTCAGTGGTCATTCTGCACCTATTTTCATTCTCTTCTCTTTTTGCTCTTTAGTCTCAGTGTATTCTTACTCTCAGCTTACCCTAAGTTAAGTCTAGCTAAACATTTTTGGTTCGTATATTCTTAGCTAATCTGGGCTACCAGTCTACCAGTCTATTAGTCTACCAGTCTATAAGTCTACCAGTCTATTAGTCTACCAGTCTATAAGTCTACCAGTCTATTAGTCTATTAGTCTATTGAGTAGCACTCAGAGTAATTAGTAATTATGAGTGAGTCAGTTTTCAGTAATCAGTAGTAATAAAACAAGTATGTAGTAGTAATTAGTAAGTACCATGACTAGTAATCATTAGTAATCATTATGAAGTGATGAAGATCACCGCTACCGTGTTCAATGCTGATTGATGAATATCATAACAGTTTGTTAGTAGTAGGAATAATGAAAAACCTATACCCAAGCATTAGTGTATGTTGAATAGTATAGTTTATGTGTAAATGTATGTGTAGCATAGTGGAGTTATTATTGGAGTTATTGGTCCAGTATGTAAGTGCGTAGTGTTAGTCAGCGTTAGTCTGTGTTAGTCTGTGTATGGTGCAGAGTATAGTAAAGGTGATCAGTGGTTTCTCTCGACAGTAAATCATGGTTGTTGATGTGGAAACCTGCCTGAATTAAGTGTCCTGGTAATTGATATTCGAGTATTTCGTTCGCCATTGCCTGAATTTGTGGAGTATTTTTGGAGATAAATGGACTTCTTTTGAAGATTATTGGAGTTATTTTATTGAGGTTGACCTTTATTTTAAGGTATACCGGTTGGAAAAAAATAGGACTAGGTTGTGAATATGAACATAGAACGTTTCTGGCGTTATTTTATCTGGGTATGTATCCCAGAAATAGACCTATCTGAATGGAGTAGACCAAACCCTCTGGATAGAGCAGACTTGACTTCTCGCATAATAAGGACTGGCTAATCAGGGGGATCCACAGTTATACTTTCGGTATGAGCAAGACATGAAATATTTTTTAGCTGGTAATCAGAGTTAACAGTTCCTTATTGTTGGATTTGACATGTGAAGGTTTTTATAATTTGAGGTGACTGTCCATGTTTTAATAATGTGCAGCATTGACACAGCCGACACTGATCACGCGAAAGCGATAAGTGGAGACCTGTTCTTAAGAGATAATGGTAAAATGATTTTTCTAGTATCTCAAAATATCTTTCCTTTATTTATTTGATCATTTTGTCCTTTTTTATTATAATGTCATTTGTTCCTTTCATTTATGGTGCTGTCACTTGGTGCTGTCACTTGGTGCTGTCTCATTTTAATGTGTGTGTTGTTACTAATGTGCTACTTCTGCAGACCATCACTACAACTTACTTCTACCACTACACTACCACTACACTACCACTACAGAATAGTATAGACTGCAGACTACTACTTTACACTATAATGATAGTCACTCCTCAAGTACAGAAGCTTACAAATATCTACATGAGTGATTTAGAAGACCACAGCCTTTGTTTATATTCAGCTCCAGCTCAAGAGAACTGCAATCCTCATAAATCTGTAAAGAGCTAGAGCTTTGAGGCTAGAGCTTTACAGAAGGGATACTTTTTGAAGTGAAAAAACCAGAACATCTATACTCCCACTTGAACTCCAATTACTTCGATTCCATTTCCACTTGAAATCTACTTAGTGGTGTCTCTCTTTGAATCCAGCCTACACTACCTGAACACTTATACCGTATAGCCAAAAGCTATGGCTTTAGAGTAAGCCATAAAGGAACAAACCATTGGGTCTAAACCCATACCACTCTGACTATACTCTTGATTCTCTTCATATTCAGACTGTACTCTTTTTTACCCTTTATAAGTGTACTACTCATAATAGTAAGCCTTTGGTTGAATCCAAGAACTCCCGATTCTACTAATTACATTCTTCAGTTCCATAATAAGTGATGTGCAGACACGAGCAAACAATATGAAATATCAATACGAGTTTGTTTTTTTATTGGATCCACTATTGGTAGCTCACTCACCGGTTATGAGATACGGGTACATGTGGTAAGGGTACATCAGGCTACGAAGTTGAAATCGCGTGCAGTTAACATTATTGTCCATTCAAAACCATTGCAAGATGCCGTGCCAATATCTCTCGATTCGGATAGCCACGTCACGAGAGCTCTTCTATTGTAACGAGCATCTTCTTACATGCAGCCCTTTCTAATACGTAATGGTCTAGATTTTTGTAGTGTAACCTTGATCCTCCAGCAATCCTAAATATACCAAGCACTAAGTACTATGCAAAAACAAGACTCTAAAGTAATATAATATTTATTCTTCTTTAAAGCTAATATTCTTTAGATCTAATGGCTAGATAGGGGATGCGAGGAAATTAATGAAGTCATCGGAAAAATTGTAATGTGAGAAACATTGTTTCTGAATAGAATGAATTGATAAGGGCTCACCAACCATGACTTTAACACCGTGTACAACAATAACTAATCACAACCAGCCACAACCAGCCACGCGTATGGAAATATCTTACTTCCAATAATCTATGAATTGTTTTTTGTTTTTCAATTTTTTCAATTTTTTCAATGTTTTCAATGTTTTTCAACTTTTCATCAATTTTTTGTTCCTTTAATTTGTTTATTCAGTTTAGTTTTTTCTCATTCTATGCTGTTCTCTCTGCTTCACTCTCTATAGAAAGCCAATATAGTGTCACAAGGCCAGTAGTTCTTGATTAGAGTCTTTCTTTGAATGGAATTTAGTACCAGGAACGAAATTTTGTTTCCGAGTGATTTCAAATTTCTAGTGCTGTTTGAAGTTTATGTTTTTTCTCATCAGTGCTGGATCCATAAAAAATGCGTCGACCTATTTCCACTCCACTCTACTGATACTCTTTCTCTACTTTAGTCTCCACTTCAGTCTCCACTCTACTAATACTCTTCTCTACTCACTCTGACTCTGCCTTTACTAGTAGTGACTACTGACGACTGACTCATGATTGTACTAATGCATAAGACCAGAATATTCACTGATTATGACTCTGACTATGACTATAGCGACTGACTACTACTGGTTGATTATTATTGCTTTTACTAAAAAACTACTACTTGCTATAACAACAAAAACTACTAATTACTATGACTACTCACTACCTATGACTAGACCAATCTCCACACATCTTAATATCTTCACATGCAGTTGGTCCAATACAGTTGGGCCAATTGCACATAGCTGAGAGCCGAGGAATTCATTAGTTCTATTGCCATTCAATTCTGTCATATGGTCATATGACTATTCCCAGGTTCTCATGGCTCTACTATCATATGGTGTATGATACATGGTGTATGATACATGGTGTATGATATATGGTGTATGATATATGGTCTATGCTCTGTAGTCTATGATCTATAGTCTATGATCTATAGTCTATGATCTATAGTCTATATGTATACGTATATGCACTGATAATGGACTGATAATCCTATTTCAGGTTGCTTGGGTATGTTAGAATAATTGATGTTTCGGTTAAATCACGATAACACAACATTAGTCATCTGAGATCGTACCTCTCTTCCTTGCATGGTAATGCCTTTTATCTTCTCCACCATAGCATCCGGAAATAGCTGGATCTTGTCATCAATCTCACTCGATTCGAATATCTTCTTGGCTTGGGGAGATGACAACCGGCCGACATTGACTACTGCTTACTCAATATGGTAAACTTTGGGACTATGACTACAACTTCTACTGTTACTACTAATACTACTATGACTATTGTGATCAATGATCATGATGATACCATATCACTATAGTCCAATTCTTTCTAATCCACTTTCAAAGCCTTTCAAGAAAATCCTCTCTATTCTTTTCTGGGGTTCCAATAGTGTATTGCATTGATTCATCACAGTAAGGGAATGCAAACTATACCTGGCATTTTGATTGTACTAGGGAATGAATTTATAGTCTAGAATTGGATTTGGAGGTAAAATTGGATTTGGATTTGGATTTGGATTTGGATCTAGAATTGCATTTCTGTCAGAAACTGATTTTTTAAATCCCTGTAGTTGTTCACCAAGTCGACTTCTAAACCCGCATGGTCAAATCTTGGAAATAAATAGTGTGGCAGTATTGGAGTAGTATTGGACTAGAGTAATGCCTTGTAGTATTGGAGTAGTATTGGACTGGAGTAATGCCTTGTAGTATTGGACTGGAGTGATTCTTTGTAGTATTGGACTGGAGTGATACCTTGTAGTTCTGGACTATGACCAACCAGAAATCTTGGTGTATAGTCATTGTTGGTCTCCAGTGATACCTTTATTCGTAGCCAGGTATCATTCAGTGTATTGGAATAGCTATCATTTCAATAGCGTAAAGTGGAGTATAACTAGTATAATACACTATGTTGGCGAGATATTATACTGGAGACCTCAGGTCAGTAAAGCACTGCATCACTTTCTTAACTATTGGCTAGTATATTCTGCTTTGCTTGCACTAATAACAGTCTGTATGCTTATGAGTATATCCATCATATACCCTGCTATGGTAGTAGAATAAGTATAAGTATGGATTTGAAGGGGGATTTGGATCAATAACTTGTGGAAAAAGTGTTGGATCTATGAGCAAGTACTCAGTCCAAAGTTTATTCTGTCTGTCTGTCCCATGCCATTCAATGTATCCAGTGGTTTAGTCTTAAAAGACAGGCTAGATGTGTCTATTCTGTTCGCTAGGGTTAAACGTTATTGACAACGTGATATTGTCACTCCCATTGTACGCGAAGCGGCCATTGAGTTTCGGGTATATTTTTGACGGCATGTTTTCCACGACGATTTGATGCTTCTCAAATCGGGCCATATTGATGTACAGAAAGAATAACCCTCGGTAGCAGTATTTTTGCCGTACAAGCAAAGACTGGTACGATTTCATCATGTATCTTGTGCAACTTTGGAAAGTCACTGAAGTGGGTAGACAACCAGCACTCTTGGTCCCTGCAGACATGAAAAGAATCAAGTCAGGAAGTCAGGTGAGAAAGAATAGTTGCTTTCAGGGGTTCCGGATTTCAACTTTAGGTAGGTTCAAGAGACTGAAATTTGACTGGTGTTTTGACCGGGTACGGAAGGACCATGCGATACATGGAAATCCATAAGCCTGGTGAATTTTGAAAATGTTAATTAGGGTGAATACTTGAGTTGCTTAAGAAAAACCTTTTGAAGTGGTAAGAAAGGAACGATATCCGAAAGCAACACTCCAAGTGTTTGATTAACAAGGTCTGAGTCTTCATAGTCGGATATCTCCCCCAACAAACCAGCCGAAAAAATGGTGGCAGCCAAAAAAAAAAAACGGTGGGCATTAAAGACATAGGCTTTTACCATTCTCACGATACCCCGAATTCTTAAGACTCGATTCTATTCACTAAGTAAGCATTTCCTTCAGATGAATGGTGGTATCCTAAATTTCTGATTTAACCAAAAAATAGAGTACTCCTTTCTGATTACACCAAAAATATAGTACTTCCTATTATTATGAGTCTGATATTTGGGATATTCCATATTACATCATTCAGCAGATTCAAAATGTAGGAACAACTAAAAGATGTACGGCAAATAGAGGTTGTACATATGGGCCAATACCGTAAATGTACCCTTACGCCTTAGTCCTAAAGCTGCAGCAGACTCTTGATACACCCGCATACTTACTCGGTCCAACCCCCAAATTCATTTAGATCAAAGAGAAATGAGTCAGGTAACAATATTTGTTGAGGTGGGAGGCACGTCTATTTATACAGTTCCTTTTGTGGCAAAAAGGGATCTGGTTTGAAATATGAAACATGTACCCACGGAACGTACAGGACATCTGCACCTACAACGGCCAGATTCCCAACTGCACAGAAAGTCCAGACCAGTCACCTGATACATTCTTACTGCATATACTTATGTTTCAAGAATGTTACGAACGCAATGGCACAGCATATGGATACATTAGTTACTCAATCAGGGCAAAGTTGCTAAAAATTTAGGTGTGTCTGCATATACACCAATGGACTGTACATAAGCAACCAATCACCAACCAATTCTCCAACCAATTCTCCAACCAATCAGAGTCCCCCAATTTTTAAGCACATACATCATTTATGATGCAATTATGCTGCATACCATACACACAACACACAACACACAATACATTAATATCATACATATATAATGCCATATACAGTTACTTGATGGAGAAATATTGGTTTAACTGCAGTACAAGGCCATGTGCACCCGTACACCCCATCGCGAAAAAAACCCCTGCTAATAAAGTCTAGCCCCACATTCCTTAATTGGCTCCCTACACCTTCCTCCATACCGAAACCGCTTTCAAGGCCACATTCAAAGACCTTGACCGTTGGCCAGTGACAGGAGCTCATACCCACATTTCCCCCAAGTCATTTTTTTCTTCTTTTTCTTTTCAAACTGTTCCCCACCCTTTTGAAGGCCTCTTCCACGTTGACTCCACTCGTTTCCTCCGATATGCGCAAGTGCAAAGTGTTTGTGGGTCTGTCCCACCCGGAGTTGGGTCAGCTTGTTTGTGAACGTCTTGGCGTGTCGCCTGCTCCTTGTACGCTTAAGAAATTCTCCAATGGTGAAACATCCGTGCAGATCGGGGTTTCCGTGCGTGATGAAGATGTCTATATCATCCAATCAGGATCGCCCCAAATCAATGACCATATCATGGAGCTCTTGATTTTGATTTCCGCATGTCGTGGTGGTTCGGCGTCCAAAATCACGGCCGTAATCCCCCAATTCCCTTACTCCAAGCAGAGTAAGATGAAGAAGCACCGTGGTGCCATTACGGCACGTATGTTGGCCAACTTATTGATCATGGCTGGTGCTGACCACGTGGTTTCCATGGACTTGCACGCTTCGCAAATGCAGGGTTTCTTTACCAAGCCCGTGGACAACTTGTATGGAGCTCCTACGCTAGCCCGGTGGATCAGACACAATATCCAGGACTGGGCCAATGCCGTGGTTGTTTCCAAGAACCCAGGCGGAACCAAGAGAGTCACGGCGTTGGCTGACTCTTTAAAGATCAATTTTGCCATGATCCACACCGACCGTCGCAGAACCCAGGACAATTTCATCAAAACAAAGCATTTGAAGGGTACTACGCGGGTGGACGCTGAAAACGCAAACAACATCGCCAACGAGATGCAAACAGCTCGTGTGGTCAAGGGGCACGTGGTGGACGACGATTACCCAGACACCACAGCAGTTACACCCAAAACAGCTGAAAAGGTTGTGGCCGATGGAGACCTTTTGGGAGGATCGTTCGAAAACGCCAATTCTGACGATGAGGATGAGCCCACGTCCATTGAGCAAGAGAAGTTGATCACCTTGGTGGGCGATGTGCATAATAAGGTGGCCATCATCTTGGACGATATGATCGACAAGCCCAACTCGTTCATTGCAGCTGCAGAGCACTTGAGGCTCAATTGTGGTGCAAAGGCAGTGCACGTGGTGGGAACTCATGGAGTGTTCAGTGATGGGTGTTTGGAGACGTTGAACGGGTCAAGGTTCATTGACAAGATCGTGGTGACCAACACGTATCCAATTGGCGAGAAGCGCATTTTGCAGAATAAGAAGTTGGAGGTTATTGACGTGTCGCCAATCTTTGCTGAGTGTATCAGAAGAGACCACTTTGGCGAGTCCATCTCGGTATTGTTCGACTCGTTGGCTGCCATCGAGTAGGCAAGATGCAGGATGATACAAGGAAGATTGATATAAATCCGGGATTCAAGTGATGTGAATACAGGATCCAGGATCAATACAAGAATCCATTGAATCCAAAATAATGTGAACCCACCAACCAAGATTCTTTCTATCTGACAGCTTCTTGAGTGACTTCGATGTGGTCCTGTATGGTAGCACACTATACGCACCACCAATACTCATGATATAAACGTGCGCACCACTCCAGACATTGAGAACACTAAATACTACTCCATACAAGAACATAGACAACACCACCACACACACATTACGTAATCCATACAACCTGAAACCCACCCCGATCCGTTAATTAGAGTCCAGGTCCAGGTCCAGTTCCCCAGATCCTTCCAATTCCCCAATTCCCCACTTCCCCAGTCTCTAATATCAGATCTCTTAAATCCATAGATCCATAGAATGGACGATACAGCCAACCTGATCCCCATTCCCAAACATGCCGGTGGCAAAAACGTGGCGATTTCCCCGCTTTCGCTAAGCACCGAAGATTCAGCCGAAACAGAAAAGGCCATGGCTTCGTTGGCCCCAATGTTGGAGAGTTTCACACCCAAAACCAGTGCCGAGGAAAGCAAAGACGGGGTGGCAAGTCAGATCGCCGCATCGCCTCGGAGAAGCTCCCTTTCGGCCATCTCCGAGTCGCCCCTCTTGACCGTGGACAATGTGCAGAAGATCAATGCCCTTCCCCCACCCAACGACATCCGGGGGTTCTCCAGGACCAACTCGATTGGGTCATGGGATGCAGGCATGGCCAAGTTGAACAAGACGGTGTCCAATACGTCCAACGCATCGAAAAAACTGAACAAATCGTCCACGGCTCCGCCCACCGAGGCCCCAGTGCAACCAGTCAAAAAGGTGGGGAAGATAGGAGTGTGTGCCATGGACGCCAAGGCTATGTCCAAGCCATGTCGGCGGATCTTGAGCCGTTTGATCGAAAATGGTGAGTTTGAAACCATTATTTTTGGCGATAAGGTGATTTTGGATGAGGCCATTGAGAACTGGCCCACGTGCGACTTCCTCATCAGTTTCTTCTCCACGGGGTTCCCCTTGGACAAGGCCATTGCTTATGCCAACTATAGGAAACCTTACATTCTCAATGATTTGGTGTTGCAGAAACTGCTCTGGGACCGGAGGTTGGTGCTTAGCATCTTGAACCATGCTGGAGTGTCTACTCCCGACCGGCTTGAGATCTCTCGTGATGGTGGTCCCCGTTTGAGCAAGGAGTTACGGCTGAAGTTGCTTGAGGTGGGCGTGCCGCAGGCCAAAATCGACCAGTGGAACGACCAGGACGAGCCGGACTGGAAGATGATCGATGAGGATACGTTGATGGTGGATGGGAAAACCATGAAGAAGCCGTTTGTGGAGAAACCCGTGGACGGTGAGGACCACAATGTGTACATCTACTACCCTCGGTCCAATGGTGGAGGAGGACGTCGTCTTTTCCGTAAAATCGGCAACAAGTCGTCGGAGTTCGACCCCAATTTGACATCTCCACGTGTGGAAGGGTCCTTTATCTATGAAACGTTTATGGATACTGACAATTTCGAGGATGTCAAGGCGTACACTGTGGGCCCTGACTTTTGCCATGCTGAAACAAGAAAGTCTCCTGTGGTGGATGGTATTGTACGGAGAAATACCCAGGGCAAGGAGTTGCGGTTTGTGACCGAGCTCACGGATCACGAGAAGCAAATGGCCCGCAACGTCAGCAATATCTTCCGGCAAACCATCTGTGGCTTTGACTTGCTTCGAGTTAATGGCGAAAGTTATGTGATTGACGTCAATGGCTTCTCGTTTGTGAAGGATAACAACGAGTACTACGACTCGTGTGCTCTGATCTTGCGCAACTTGTTTATTGAGGCCAAGAAGAGCAGGGACTTGATCAAGAACAATATCCCCAGAACTTCTCAAATCAACCAGTCGCAGTTCCAGGAGAAGGAGCAGAAATGGGTGTTCAAGGGTTTGGTCTCGGTGATTCGCCATGCAGACCGAACGCCTAAACAAAAGTTCAAGTACCTGTTCCGGTCTCCGCTCTTCATTTCGTTATTGAAGGGCCATAAGGAGGAGGTGATTATCCGTGCCGTACCAGACCTCCATGTTGTTTTAGAGACGGTGAAGATAGCCGAAGAAAAGGAGTTGGAGGACTTAAACAAGTTGAAGCAGTTGCGTGGAGCGTTGGAGAAGAAGATCGATTTCCCTGGTACCAAGATCCAGCTTAAACCATCGTTGAACCCAGAAAACAGCGATATTGTGGACAAGGTGCAGTTCATCCTCAAATGGGGAGGAGAACCTACACATTCAGCCCGGCACCAGGCCTCGGATGTAGGTGAACAGTTGGGACAAAACATCAAGTTGCTCAACCGTGAAGCCTTAAAGGATGTCAAGGTGTACACGTCTTCCGAAAGAAGAGTCATTGCCAGTGCCCATTTGGCCACGTGCTCCATGTTGGGCTTGGAGACTTTACCTGATGATTTCTTGATTATACGCAAGGACTTATTGGACGACTCCAACGCTGCTAAGGATTTGATGGATAAGGTCAAGAAGAAGCTTAAGCCATTGTTGAGACAGGGAGCAGAGGCCCCAGGCCAATTCGCTTGGCCCCCAAAGATGCCCGAGCCGTTTGTGGTGATCAAGAGAGTGTGTGAGTTGATGAACTTCCACCGTGAGATCATGAAGTACAACTTCGAAAACAACAACGTGGAGGAGTTCCAGAGCTCTTGGTGTTGTGGAGAAGACCCATTCCTCTTCAAGGAGCGGTGGGACAAGTTGTTCTCGGAGTTCACTAACGTGGAAAAGACACATCCGCTGAAGATCTCCGAGTTGTACGACACCATGAAGTACGATGCCTTGCACAACAGGCAATTCTTGCAGAAGATCTTTTCTTACGATCCTTCCGATAAGGCCTTACTCAAGCGTTTGGCAGACAACTGTGGAGATACTGTCAATTCCTCTGGATTGGTCAGTGAGTACCCCATCAATATCTTGGCCATGAATGGATTCAAGATCCCCTCAGAAGCACTGGCCACACCCTCGTCGTCCAACTCATCCAGCTTCTCCAATATCTTCAATGCAAATGCATTTGCTGGGTCGCTTGGCTGGGTGCTCAAAGGTGCTGTTACAGGCAATGACGAAAAGAAGACGTCCAAGAAGGAAAAAGCCCCCGAGAACCCTTTCGACGACCCTACGTTTGCCCGGCTCCGCGAGCTCTACCGCTTGTCCAAGGTGCTCTTTGACTTCATCTGTCCACAGGAATACGGTATCAAGGACGAGGAGAAGTTGGATATTGGGTTGTTGACGTCATTACCGTTGGCCAAGCAGATCCTCTCGGATATCCAGGACATGAAGAAACACGGCAATGCAGCTGTGGTCAACTACTTCACCAAGGAGTCGCATATATACACCCTCTTGAACATCATCTATGGAGCTCAGTTGCCCATGAAGATCGCCCGCAATGCGTTACCGGAATTGGACTACTTATCGCAGATTCTGTTTGAGATCTACGAATCGGGCGATGTTTCGGGTGGGAAGAAGTATTCCATCCGTTTATCGTTGTCTCCAGGATGCCATACCCAGGATCCTCTTGATGTTCACCTCGACGACGACCACTACATCGGGTGTATACCACGTATCAGTTTGACGCGACACTTGGATATGGACTTGGTATCACAGAGGCTCAAGTCACGGTTTCCACGGGTGTCGTTGCCCAAAAAGTTCACGCCAGTCAATATCTCGTCTCCGCTTGCCAGTGCACGTTCCGACTAACCCATGTCAGCTATTGAACCATGTCATTATATAATATACTGCAGACTCTAACAGTTCTGAGCATCTGAGACCTCAATTGGGTGAGCAGTATCTACCGCAATATATAGTATTTTGCAGTAGTATTCCCCAGTAATTGTTAGACTTCCTATATTGGATCAGAGGTTAGATTTCCATATTGTTGGATCAGAGGTGAGGTGGGTTAGGATGCGGCCCGAACTCGATAATGAAGGCACTCTAAAAACACACCTACCCAATATTTTGAGCTCAAAACATTTCATTGTAGTGTCCAGAATTCCAGCATCTCAGCAAGCTAATTTTTTAAAGCCAATTTTAAGAAAACAGTGTGCTTTGCGTTGGAACTTTTTCTGCTGATGTTTCCTGGTGCACGGGTGTTTTTTGCAGACAACGCCTAATTCCGAGGGGCTCTTCCAACCGCTTCTCCGAGGGTTGCAGCCATAAGTCGTATGTGTTGCACATTACGAATGGCGTTATATTGGTTTGGGAGTATTCAGACAGCTTAAAATGGTGTAGCTTAAAATCTTCTGGTTAGAGTGGGTTTTTGATTTTTGTCAAAATTGTCAAAAGGCCTTTGGTTCCCCACTTTGGTTTTAGACTGCATCAATCTCCTTTAACCTTATTTAACCTCATTTAAGCTTCCCTCAACTGACCGTTTTTCATTGTTTGCCAATGTCACTTATAGGTGCAGAACTTCGGTGGTCATTTCCGTCGCTTATTCTCTGTATGGATTATAACAGAAGGAAAAAACATCTGATACACTTGTTCTCCAATATCATACCAGATATTACCAACAGGCTGTTTGAATTTCCCATAAAGAGAAGACAGTTGGCGAGAATTGAAGTACGCGATTCGAATTGGGTAAGAGTAGCTCGCCACTAAGTCTGACTTCACCTCAGAATAGCCACTGGGAATCTGCCCGGAGTAATCAGGAAGCTGGTTGATTGCAATGTTTGGGTCAAGGTCACCATCGATGTAGCTACAACATACCCTCCTAGAAGCTCCGAATTGGAATATTGCCCCCTCGTCGGCCATGAAAGTGAACAGGTACGTCCCGGTCATAACAGCAGCGAAGTATCCGGTTAACACCATGGTGAAATTGGTTACAGTGATGTCCTGTCCATAGATCTGGCCCTCCACGGATTCATCCTCGGGAGAATTGATGATTTGGTTGAAGGTCAAATCTATAACTCTTGAAGCTGAGCCCACATAGCCAAACTACGTGTATCCCAGCTCGAAAAACGTGTCGTCATTCTAGGCTTCCTCGCTCAAAAGGGGGTATTTCCAGAAACTTACGTCAAACCCCCTTCTCAGTGTCGCTTGTCTTCTCTCACATGCTGGAACCAAAGCAACCAGGACCAGGGCGAAAAGAAGGAGCTGTATTAACAAGTGAATCATTGCGCTGACAAAAAAGTGAAGCTTGTTTTTTGGAAGGTCAAAACGGCCTCTTAAAATATAAAGGCGTGGGGTTCTTCTTCAGGATTCGGCCAAGGTCGCTGATGCAGAACCCGTGCATAAGAGTGCAGAACTCCCCATGCCGAATAGCAAAGAGAAGCCTTGGAAGAAGACTTTAGACTTCAGCAGACTTGGGCACATTTGAGCAAAGTTCAGCACAGCTCAGCACATTTGGGCAGAGTTGTGTACAGTTCTGTACACTTGCGAATGAGGAAGCCATACAGGCCCAGATCCTATAGCCAAACAAACCTGGACAAATTAGTCTTTTTTTAGGTTCCCTCGAAAATCAAGTGTGCAAGAGCCATGCCACATCCATCGGGGCGTTCCATCCATTCGGGGCGTTTTGTCTCTCATGGCTCTTAATCATCCGCCCTGTTTTGGCCGTTATTCACTGCGACCATATTTTTCCAATGTGCAGAGTGTATCAATACATGGCACCACCATGGTATGTCATATCTTGTATCAGTGAAAACAAGGAGTAATCCAAGTAATCCAAAAAAAAGGACCAGCAATGAAATGTAAAAACTTTTAGGAGTTTCATTCTTTAGATTACACATCTTCACGTGCAAGCCAATGCAAAAAAAAAGCCAAAACCAATGTCTGTTTCAATGCCACTCCAAATCAGCTTTCAAGAAAATCTTCAACTTCCCAATCGGGCCGATTGGCGTAGCCAAACGGAAATCCGTAAAAGGTCCAAATCTGGCCTCATGTGGTGGTGATCTTCCAATTGCGTGGAGATGATAGTTCGCTCCATTTTAGACATGCAGAAGCCACGATTGTTCATGCATGGTGCGTTTGTAAATGGACTTATAATAGTCCTTGCGTATTCCGTTCGGCTTTATGCAAAGGTCTTTTCTGAGCTGACCATTTTGCATGTTTCTTGCTTCTTGCATGTTTCTTGCAGGTAGCTCGTCCCATACGCAGGAACCAGTGGCATCTTTCACTATGTCCATGTGTGAGCATGGAGAGCCGGCCAAATACCTGGACTTCCTTTTGGGTGCTCGTATTGTCTGAAGCTTGAGAGAGTCCAGGTAGGGTATGAATATCCTCAAGTTCCAAGTATCGAGAAGGAAAGCCGAGCTTGTGCTTGGCCATAATAAGAGATTCATGGCGTCATAACTTATGCTGAGCTGAGATTACTCCCAATCCAAACCCACCAAACACTTACCAGTGTCATTGAGCAAGGGGTATTGATGTTCCCGGAGCTAAAAATTCAAGAGAGTCTCGGGGTAACACGTAGTAAGCCTTGGCATAAACTGTCTGGCCATATTTGCAGGAGATGCAGCCGATAATTGGCCATAAGAACTCCAAGCAGTTTGGGCGTAACGGCAAATCCTTCTGAAGCTTCGACTTTGCCAAGTCCAATTCAATTTTTCATTCAACTCTCAACTTTCTGAAAGATAATGGATGGATGGAAAATGACTGGAGTGTGGCTAGCAAGTAAACCATTCTCTGGCAAGTTTCGGTGCAAGTAAAGAACAGAATCTCTATACCGTAGCATTATAAAAACATGAAGGGCCGGTTCTTTTGGGTTGAGGCTGAGAGTGTTGTATTGTAAATAACATGTTGATAGAACGTTAAATTCCCCACACACGGTGATTCAAGGGAAAGCTTCAAAGACTCCTTCGCAGACTCCTTCAAGAAGCCTCCTTCCATCACAGTTCACAAAATAAACCACAAAACAATCAGGCGTTAAAAACATTAATTAGCCCTGAAAAAAATATATGTTTTAAATTTTCATGAAGTATCACATGTCAAAGGTAATCCATTACAAGAATCAAGAAAGTCCTTTAAGACAACAACATTTTTCAAAGGCCTCAAAAAAATGTTATTTTTTGGAAAAGACACTTGATCAGAACCTTTCTTCAAAACTCCTTCTCTAAGTCGATTCTCAAAAGGTCTCACTATCACATGAAAAATATAAAGTGTAAATTTGGATTTTCCAATTCGAAGCAGCGAGGCCCCCTTTATATATTGTCGCCGCTTTGTGACCCGCAGAAGGCTGCAAAACATGAAACGGAGCGTTCGTGCATGTGCGCGAAGGGGTGTTTCAGACACAAAGCCAAATTGCAGCCACAAATTCTGAGGTATAAATACCGCGATACCCTGAATGAAAAATGGCCGTAATAAAAATGATTTAGACAGCGTATGTTCAAAATACGGAATTTGGTAGATCACTACTGAAGGTGAATCTAACACTATACCTATACTATACATATACCTCTCTCTATCTAAACTTATGCTTCTACCTATACATTTAACCATTGGGTTCTTTAACTTACTAGACTTATACCTATGGTCTATGGTCTATCGTCTATGGTCTATCGTACCTTATGATGAAACACTACTGTTCCAAGATGAGATGTCTGAACTCCATCTTGAGGTACTTCAATCAGTCTAGAGGAATACTTTAGTCAGTTCTGAGTCTCTAGTTATACTCTACTACTGCTCCACAACTTTAGGCTTGACCCTTGATCGATATATTATCATTAGTACCTAGTGTCAGTCAGTACAGTATGGATGGTATAGTCTATAGTACAGTGTACAGTACAGTGATAGTGTCTTTAGTGCAGTGATAGTACAGTGACTAGTGTAGTGTTTACAATTAGTTAAATCAATATTAATTTCCTATTCCTCATTCTGTCTATGTACATTGATGAGAAGACAGTACCACGTGCCTTCCCATCATACATCTCCCGGTGCTTATCACCTTCTCTAAGCCTTCTCGTACGACTCCCAATTGTCGATGATGGACTTGATCTTGTCGGACTTGGTCAACTCGTACACCTCCTCGAAGTACTCCTTGGTGATCTCGAATGGCTTGGCCGTCAAGTTGGGGATGTACTTGCCAATCAAGTCCTTGGGCTTGACCGAGGACTTGGGGATCTTCTTGCACAAGAACCGCTTGAATGGCTTGACTCCCGACATCAAGTACGACGAGTGGAAAGGCACGGAAATACCCTTTAATGGGATCACTGCGAATCCTCTCTCCAAGTCAATTGGTTGAGGCTTGGCCATAGACTTCTTGGCCACCTCGTCGATGATCTCGGCCAAGTGCTCTTTGACCTTGTCCAAAGACATCTGTTCCTGGAGCTTGACAATGTCGATCTTGTTCAACTTGATCACGTTCAACACGTTGGTCAAGGTGTCCAATGCCCTCAAGTCTCCGGCAGTCACGTATTGAGTGTTCTCGACGTTGTAGTTGACAATCTCCAACAACCAGCCGGTCTT
This sequence comes from Metschnikowia santaceciliae, assembly GCA_002374485.1. Taxonomy (NCBI): domain Eukaryota; kingdom Fungi; phylum Ascomycota; class Pichiomycetes; order Serinales; family Metschnikowiaceae; genus Metschnikowia; species Metschnikowia santaceciliae. The sequence continues at coordinate 30,374 of NKZN01001875.1, forward strand.
TACCGACACCTCGTCCACCACAAACCTCAAGGCAGCATCGTTGAATGTAGGGTTGACTCTGGTAGGGTTCACTGCACACATACCGTAGTTGGATCTACCCAAGTCGTCTCTTGGCACAGCCACTTGCATGGTCATACCTCTGTAGAACACCACGTCCACCAAGGACTCGATAGGCATAACGTTGGCCAACGACGACAAGGCCGAGTACTCACCCAAAGAGTGACCGGCAAACATCACATCCGAAGGAACCAAGCCCTTGGACTTGATATCTTCATAAGAAGCCTTCTCCATCAATGTCAAGGCTGGTTGTGTGAATTGAGTGGCTGACAACAATCCTGTTGGAGACACGAAGGTATGCGAGGTAGTGGTGTGATCAATTTCCTTGAAGATCTTCTCGGACTTAATGTCACCGTTTTCGCCAATGGTCTCAAACATCATGGAGATATAGTTCTCCCGGATCTTTCTACCCTTGGCACCTCCGAAATGCACTGTCAACTCATTTGGATTGTTCTTGACAATGTCCAAGATCGAGAACCCGTAGTTATCAACAAAGTGACGGTCTGCACGATCCCAAACTTCCTTGGCCACGTCCGAACTGTTGTATAAGTCCATACCCATACCTTGTTCTTGAGATCCTTGACCAGTGAAAACATATGTGGTCACTGGCTGTTCAATCTCAGCCTCTCCCATCAACACGGCCAGATCAGTGTCCACGTTTCTGGTCTCCACCTTGATGATCTTTCTTCCATTCACCATACCAATATGCGTTAAAGACGTTTGCAAAGTATCGTTTGGCAACACCATACCCACAAAGTCGGCCTTGAAAGCACGAACTCTGGAAGCTATGCTGTTGGCAGCCCACTCTTCGACCAAGGCTCTTATGGAACCGGAAGAGTACATACCATGGGTGATGGTTCCTGGCAACTTAGCATAAGATGCAAACACTCTGGAGACATGGATAGGGTTGTAGTCTCCAGAAACATTGGCATAAGGCTCATTGGTAGAAGGAGCTCTAGAAGTCAACTCCTCACCAGAAGAAAGAGGAATGGCGTTCTCAAACTTGATATCTTGCTCGATGGTGTCTCCGTTTCTGGCAAAGTAGTCGGTCACGGGGTTACCATGAGAAACACCAGCCTCGTAGTCGACAGAGCCCACCTCGATCACCTCCTTGGTAGGCAACTCCAACAACACCTTACCGGTGGTTTTGATGGACGAGTACACATTGGCCGACTTGAACTTGTACACAGATTGGCATCTGAAGGTCAAGGTTTGGTTGGTCAAGTCGATATCCTTGTCCAAATGGAACCATTCCTTGGATCTCAAGATAGCCAAGTTCTTTCCGGACTTGAAGGTGATTTGGACAGGGTCTTCAGTCACCTTTTGGAACGTGTTCTCGTAGTCCACGTACTCACCTCTGTAGAGGAAACGGGAAGTCACCTCCAAAACTGGCTTGGACTCTCTGTAGATGGTTCCCACAACCTCCACCATCTTTCCAGAAGACTGGTTCAATACTGCATTGATAACGGCCTTGGTAGTCAACACATCATCCTTCTCCAAAGGTGCAGCACCAGGAATCATTCTGTAGCCATTAGACAAGTGCACCAACTTCAACAAATCTCCATCAATGGTCTTGGGGAAGATGGCCTTCATGATGGCCTTCCATCCAATGACAATAGCAAAATCCATAGGAGCCAAAGTCTTCTTGCCTGGTCTACTGATGAAAGCTTCACAGGTGTTTCCAATGGCATGTGTGAACTCAGCAATATCTCTTCCAGTAACAGTGACCTCTTCACCAACAATAGGCTTTTCAACATCAATGTTGAAGTCCACGGGAACATCGCTGCCGTACCATAATTTCCAGTAGAACTCCTTGATTCTGTCGTTTCTACCCTCCATAACTTCAACAATAGGAGCAAATCCATCCTCTGGCTTGAACACATACAAGAAAGGTAAAGCCACGGGCTTACCATCTGCAGTTCTGTGCTCAATCAAGCTCATTTCAATCTGGGACTTGCTGTTGAGTTTAATCTCAAGTACTTTTTGGAAGTCTCCCTTGACCAACTCCTCAAGCACGAGGCTGATGTTGTTGGTACTTCTGTCAATCTTCACAATGGTGTTTGGAGCAGGACCCAAGATATCATGCAATGGGTTGCTAGCATGGTTCTTACCCTGGACAATTCTCTTGGAAGAAATCAAAGCATTCAACCAGTCCAAGTTGGAGCTGCTCAACTCGCTGAGCCATTCCTTCTTGGATGGTAACTTAGATCCCACCTTGTAAGTAGTCACCGATGACGACTTTTCAATAGATACAGAATTGAGGGTATTTCTGGTCTGCACCTTGACAATGCTGTTGAAGAATTCCACCTCAGGAATGTTCTTGGACTCGCCCTTATAAGCATCCTTCAACAATCTGGAAATGTGGCCCTCGTGGATGTTGTCCAAGATCTCCTTGATGGGCTCGTTGATCTTGTTGGTGTATTGAGCAGCAACTGGGCCATGAAGAATACATGTTCTTTGCACATCTCCATCAAACACGGTCTCCAAGTTCTCGGATTGCCATAACGAGTCCTTCTTGAAGAAAAATTCGAATCTCTCATCCAACACTGGCACAAAAGGTGCTGGTTTTTGGCCTCTGGCTGCGCAGTTGATCAAGAAGAAGTCACAGTCCTCCTCAGAGATCAATTGTTCCTTAGCAAGTGGGAAAGCCTCAAAGAAATCATCGCAGAACTTCTGAGGAGAGTGAGTCAACTGAGAGTTGTTCTGGATCAAAGAAACTTGGCCAGCCTTGGAAGTGAATCTCTCTTCAACTCTTCTCAAGAAGTTGCAGAAGAAGTTTCTCAATGAGATATCGCTCCATCTGTCGGTCGATTCCACGTACATCAATTCAATCAATCTGTTGGCCACCTCCTGGTAAGTCATCTCCTCCAAGTCACACACACCCTTGGCGTTGCGGGCAAACCATGGCTTCTGGAAGTCCTTATCCAACTTATTGATGATGTAATCTCTCTTCTTGGCCAAGGCCTCAAGAAGCTTGTTCTTTGGCAAGTTGAAGATGGTCTCATCCAACTCCTTCCAGAGCATGACACCTCTAGTAGCAATCTTGTGGATTGGCTCACCCATCTCCGATCTTACCGTCACAATACCTCCAGTAGGCTTCTTGTAAGTGTTCTCCCATTGAGAGTCTGGAACACCAGTACAAGACACAATTAGCTTCTTGGCCTCCAACGAAGTGTGGGCCTCCTTAGCAGTCATCACACGAGATCCAAACAATACACCATCAAATGGCATTGGTGGGTAGTTGAACTCGTTCGACCACGAACCAGTCAAGTATGGGTAAGTATCCTCATCCGAACCAAAACCAGAACCGGCCACCAAGATGATGTTGGAGCACTTTCTGATCTTAGAGTACGTCTGCAAGATAGGCTGGTGGAAGTCCTCAAACGAGTGGTGACCACCTCCTCTACCACCAGTCCATTGCAACACAATAGGGAACTCAGGGTGAGCCTTGGCAATGGTGATGACTGCATTGATAGATTCCACGGATCCTGGCTTCAAGCCCAAGTGGTTGATGCCCAAAGTTTGGATATATTCAGTAGCAACCTCCAACGATGGCACTCCAGCACCAATGGTCAATGACTGGATGGGGTAACCCTTCTCTCTCATCTCCTTGATCAAAGGAATACCCCATTGCAACATTGTGGGGTTGACATAGATCAAGTTGACACCAATGGAAGATCCAGGAACAAGTTTCTCTGCGATCTCATCTAAAGCTGCAGTCATACCCTTGGAGTTGAAGTATCCACCTCCGGCCAATTCAATGTGGTATCCTGCATTGGTAGCAGCAGTCACGATCTCCGGGTTGACGGTAGTTGGAGTCATACCGGCAATCATGAGAGGAGGTCTTCCTAATAATCTGGAGAACTTGGTATCCACGTAAACCTTTCCAGCCTTAGTCTTAACCAACTTGGGTTGGAACTCCTCCAACCAGTTAGGAGCCCATTTGACCAGGTCAGCAGACTTATTGAAGATCTCCTGCTTGAAACCATACTCATCGTCAATAGCCACGTCAATGGCACCAGCAATGATGATTCTGGATCCAGTACCTTCCTTATTTCTGTGAGTCAACACACCCACTCCGGAAACACCACCAGGACCAAAGTCCAACAAGTGAGTGGAGTCAAAGTTGGTGGCTTTCTCCCATTGCACAGGCAACTGAGTAATACATTCAATGACTCTAGCAGTAACCTCAGAGTTAGAGTCCTGGAAATTTTCACCCGAGTAAGTGTCATAAACAGGAATCTTAAGGTCAGTTGAATGAATAGCCAAGTTGTTCTTTTGCACATCGCCCAAAATCAACTGAGTGGCAGGTTCCAACAAGTGGGAGTGGAAAGGAGCAAGAATAGGCAAAAACCGGTTAGAGAAGCGCAACTTTCTGTCGGAATGAGGTACTCTGGCCTGGTCAGAACCAGCAGGAGCCTTGTTCTTTCTGAGAGTCAAGTTGAGACCGTAAAGCGACTCAGGAGGACCGGAAACAACCAAGTTTCTACCACCATTGACCAAAGAAATGGCAATGTGCTTGTCAGCAGGCAAGTGCTTGTTGGTGCTCTCAATGAAAGAGTCCACCTGTTCACGGCTGAGGTCTCTAATGGACAACATAGGAGAAGGTCTGCCCTCGCCATTTTCCAAGGAGTCCTGCAACATGGTTGGGGGCAAGGAGATTCTTGGGTATGTGGTCAAGCACCTGGAGCCAATGAAGAACAACAAGGAAATAGCCTTCAAGGAGCTCTTGTAGAAGGAGTCCCACGAGTCAGAAGATGCAATGGCCACAGCAGTAACCAAGCCCTGCGAGTGACCCGTGGCTCCAACAAGGTACTCTCTGAATTCACCAGGAGTCACGCCCAAGGTCTTACAGGTGACCACGTAGTGACACAACTGGATCACACAGATCAAAGGACAAGACACGGGCACCGACAACAAGTAGTCCTGATCAGGCGACAGTTCCGGGGACTTCAACCAGGCCAACACGTCAAAGCCTTGAGTGTAGATTTTGTCGACGTTTTCGGTTGTTTTCACCAAGGAAAGCAAAGTAGAAGCCACCTCTGCAAGGAAGTCGGAGAGCAAGCCCTTGTACATGTAGTTCAACTCACGCAACTCCTCAAAGTAGTCATCCAGGTTACCCTGACCACCGAAAATGGCAAAGGTCTTAGCCAAGCGCGAGGCCGAGGTCTTCAACAAGTTGGAGTCGGACTTGGGGATTGGAGCGTTGCTGCTGTCCACGGCAAGAAAGTAGTTTTTAATAACGTCCTTGATCTTCAAGGTGGTGGTGGGGTAGGAGTCGTCTTGCAACAAGCCAGCAGCAAAAGAGTGGATATCGGAGTTGGAGAAGTAACGAGACTCGAACTCCTGGAGCACATGTGGCAAGATCTCGTCAAAAGGCCCATCAGCAACGCGACGGTCCACGAAGCCCGCAACAAAACCCACAAACTTGGCAAACAACTCTGCAGGAGACGAAGGCTCATCATCCGAGGCAAACTCCTCAGTAGGAGTAGGTAACAGTTTCTCGAACTGCTCCTTCAACTGCGAGTATTTGAAAAAGAGATTGGCCGGCACCAAAATGGTATGTTCCATAGACCCATGGAAAAGGGTGAATGGACGAAGAGAAGTGGACATTTTAAATGGACCAGACTATCGAACAATTCTAGATCAAAAATCGACTAATGGGAAAATCGAAAAATCGAGAAATCAACTAATCAGTCAAAAAGATCAGTCAAAAAGATCAGTCAATCAAGAAATCGATCAAAGATGAGTTATAGTTAATAGTGACTAAAATTAGTGACTATGGATAAGTGACTAGAAATAATGACTGAGAATAATGACTAGGAATATGACTGGTCAACAAGTCTTTCTTATTTTTCAGTAATTAATTCTCTAATTATTCGATGGGGTTCAATGGTTAGTCCCGGTCGCAGAATTATGTGGTACTGAAACTGGCGAGCGTGGAGACGGAAAGTTGAGGATGGTCCAAAAGAATGATGTGAAAAATTCGAGGCGGCCTGACAAGTTATATTACTTGAGCGCAGGTCAATTTTTGGGCCCGAGACTATTGCAACTCTCAACAATGTATGTGCAGTCATAGCGTTTGTTGGGTGCGCGGTCACGTGTCCTTCCAGACAACTTCTTAGACTTCCTAGACTTCTAGTTTACTGCCATCAACGTATCTACATATATATGTGTGTGTATGTATTTGAGTGTATGTATTTGAGTGTATGTATTTGAGTGTATGAATGTTTGTGTGTGTGTTTAATGGATGGCACTATGGTCTGTGCTAGTGTTTACTTTCACTGTATACTCTAGTCCACTATTAGTCTAGTCCACTATTAGTCTAGTCCACTATTATTCTAGTCCACTATTAGTCTAGTCTACTATTAGTCTGGTCCAATATTAGTCTGGTCCAATATTAGTCTGGTCCAATATTAGTCTGGTCCAATATTAGTCTGGTCCAATATTAGTCTGGTCCAATATTAGTCTGGTCCAATATTAGTCTGGTCCAATATTAGTCTGGTCCAATATTAGTCTGGTCCAATATTAGTCTGGTCCAATATTAGTCTGGTCCAATATTAGTCTGGTCCAATATTAGTCTGGTCCAATATTAGTCTGGTCCAATATTAGTCTGGTCCAATATTAGTCTGGTCCAATATTAGTCTGGTCCAATATTAGTCTGGTCCAATATTAGTCTGGTCCAATATTAGTCTGGTCCAATATTAGTCTGGTCCAATATTAGTCTGGTCCAATATTAGTCTGGTCCAATATTAGTCTGGTCCAATATTAGTCTGGTCCAATATTAGTCTGGTCCAATATTAGTCTGGTCCAATATTAGTCTGGTCCAATATTAGTCTGGTCCAATATTAGTCTGGTCCAATATTAGTCTGGTCCAATATTAGTCTGGTCCAATATTAGTCTGGTCCAATATTAGTCTGGTCCAATATTAGTCTGGTCCAATATTAGTCTGGTCTATATTATACACGTATCACATCCAGTTTTTTATAGACTCTGTGGACTGTGGACTGTGGACTGGTGTAGACTGAACTGGACTTGATAGGATGGAGTGGTGCATATAAACTCCGCTGCTCTGCGCCTAGACGCGCTACTTATGCAAAATACCCGATGCTGCCTGCTAGTTAATCCGACCCACCGTTGCTGACCATGTCCATTGTGCTTATTGTTGAACGCCCGTATCGAATTCCACTCACAATTCCACTTATTTTCTGGCTCTTTCTGGCTCTCCCATTTACTGTTTCTGTCATAATTCCTGTCACGTGAATTTCTTCAAACAAGAATGTTTGACTTTCTGAATGTAACTGGATTGGTGGATACTGAATGATGATGGAAGAGTTACGAAAGAGTTGCAAAAGAGTTGGAGATTGAAAAGTTGAAATTGCCTGAATAAATGGAAATGCTTGGCTGTTGGAATTTGTGGACTTTGAACTTTCTGTATCTAAATCGCACTTTTAATTAGACGTGTCACTCGCAGTTATCGTTAACCTTAACCATAATTTCCACATCAAATCAACAAATAATCAATTTTGCAATTTCACCAAGAACCAAATCTCAAGCCTCTCATTCAAGTTTCCCTCTTCTTCAAATCTCCCTCTCGTTTCACTATCGTTCACCCTGGTTCTTATCTCCGTACCAGGCCAAAAAATTGTGTGCATGCCTGTTGGCCGCTCATCGTGTGGTCCAAGTCGCGTTGCCAAAATTAGTTGGCTCGCGATTTTGGCTAATGCCCTCACCATTTTGGTTAAACACTTCGCGAATTGGGCCAATTCAAACCCTTCAATTACTTTCGGCCTGCACACCGCGGCTCATCAAAATACTGCCTCACTCACCGCCTCTCGTCTCACTGCCCCCCATTGCGTCATTGCCCCTATCACTCCATTCACTCATAATCACCACTCTCATCACAATTTTATGCTATCTTGGATTTTCTGGTTTCTTCAATTTCTAGAATTTGTATTTCCTGCTTCTGGTTTTTTTGCTTACATCTCATGCTCCTGCTTTCTTTTCGTGCTTCTGGCCCCACTATATCTTATCTGAATTCCACTATTCTCTTCTGAACCCACCACCTCATTCTTCACTATTCTCTTCTGAACCCACCATATCATTCTGAACCCCACTATTCAATTCTATTTCTGGCTTATTTTCCTGGTAAGGCTGGCACGGCGGCCTCTGCCAAAGCATTCATCTTCTTGGGGAATTCTCTAACCATGATCTCACACTTTGTCTCTTTGCACAAATCTTTTCGGTTGTAGTATGGCACCCGGTGCAAAAGCTCCAAGCCCGAACTGCGCTCCAATGCCTCGATGGGTACCTGGAAGTTGGTCAACGGCTCGGAATTGTCGATCACGTCGTTGGGAAGCACGAACGCTGCTGCGGCGATGTTGGGGTCCCCGTTCCTTTCTCCAACAACAAGCTTGTAGAAATGCGTAGGAACTGCGATGTTTGGTGGAGATCCAATCACCTCGTACGTCACCCGGAACTTGTCGTCGTCTCCCTTTTTGGGCAAGTACAACGTGCCCGTCATGATCCGCACATTGTCGTACTTTTGCGTGAGTCTTCTGGTAAAGTCCTCGAAATGCGCCCAGTAGTCCCGGTTAAAGCCATCACCCACTTGGGGCGAGATGTTGCTTAGCAAAAACGTTTCGTCCATTGCAATCTGGTCGAATTTGGCATCGGCTGCAGGAGAGTTGTGGCCTCGGTCGTAGCCTGAACGGAAATAGTCCCTCAACCGGGCACGGAACTTCACGGGGATACTTTCGTCCTCCTTGAAAACGGACTTTTTACGGTCCACTCCGCCCGACCGCTTGATAGAATCCTTGGTGATGTGTTCAATCACCCAATATGGGTTTCTGGTGGCCCTGTCATAGCAAGAAATAAACTCCTTGTGTTTTCCAATATCATGGATAGGCCCGGGAAACCCATACTTGTAGAAACCCTCGGGGTTAATGGTGGAAGGATCAAACACCTCCGTGGACCCGTTAGGCCCGCCTTTACTGATCCCAGTATCCGATGGCGAACTTGGAACAGGCAAATTTGCTGGGCTCGACGATTTGCCCCAAAAATACGACGCTATTCCCACGGCGCCCACACCAATAGAGTTGGTCAAAAGTTTGCTCATTCTGGTTGCTCAAGTATCAAGGTAGATCAAGTTTTTTTAACCGAGTTTTCAATTGGTCTGTATAAATATTCTTCAAAGTTGATCTTCTATCAATAATTCTTTCAATGAAAATCAAGTACAAATGTGATTCTTCTCCGAGTTTCTCAAGTCAACTTTTGTCAAGTCAACTTTTGTTCAACAAGGATTTCGTATTTGTCTTTAGATCAGCTTAGTAGTCTTTCAAGAAATTTAAACACTCTTCTCTTCGCGCCTCGCTTGCGCGCTGTTGATGCGGCCTAGATTTGATAGCTGCGAAAACTTGGCTGTAAATAAAATTCACCACCGTCAAATAGGGCGGACGCACAATATATATATTTCCAGAAAGAGGGGGCATCTGCATGTACTAGCGGTGCATTTGTGTTACATGAAAGCAAGGCGTTGCGTATCCGCATTCATCAACCCTCCGCCGCATTTGTATGGAACCTGAAACACGGGTGGGAATATAAATATCCCCTCCCAATTTTTACAACACACAACCAAACCTGAACATGATCTTTTCTTTTTTGATTGTTTTTGACTTTTGCCATTTTGGTTTGGTAGTTGGGTATGTATGACTGCATCCATATTCTTTCTACTATGGAAATTCGGTGATGGATTATTAGATGATTTTGTTGCACGTTACCATGAACTTTGGCATGAACTGAAAGGGTTATCTCATTGGTCTCCAATGACTCCACCAATTGAGAAACAGAAATGATTATCTTGATTGCTTATATTCTTAGTCACGTGGCTTTTTAAAGAAGGAAAGCCGTGATTCACTAGTCCATTGTGATACCGCCCAGTCATGAGCGCGATCCCCTCATATATACCATTTTCCTTGTATCCCCTTTCGACATTGGAGCTTTCGACTCCGGACTTGATATATCCGTGTCTCATCTGACCTATGCATTCCTCCAAACTTTACGAGGCTTGTCCCTCTGTCCAATCCTGCTATACTGCAAGTAACCTCTCGCAGTTCCCTGCACACACGGGTTAGCACATCTCAAATGTTTAACAGATTTACCCCAAATCAATGACAATATACGCAGGTACGCGATCTCTCGCGTCAGCACGTACATTACACGCTACTATCATAATTCAAACCCATGCCCCGAAAACAAGAATATATCGAGTTATCTGCATATCCTGGATATGAAGTGTCCCAGGATTCGAATCCAGACACTAGCTCGTTTGGTGCGGCCGAATCGGCCGACGACTGGGCATCATCTTTGGACTCAACTAGCTTGCCAACCGTCCTCTCCAGATTAGGCATTGACGACCCCAACGTCACTTTCGACACCTTACCCGAGCAAACTAAGTATATGGTGGAAAAAATATTTCTGATTGACATCCAAGAATCACTTCGAATTCTTCGTGATGCGTTGGCAGAGCATGACGGTGACATCAACTTCCCGTCCAAAGACTATAGACTTATCGAAGAGCTCATGGCCAGTATTCCAGCGGATTTCGAATCATTGAATTCTTCTTCTAATCATTCTGGACACAAAACATCCCCGAAGGGACCCATCGACTTATGGCAAATCAATGTGAAAACCGAGGCCGCTCTCATTGCATTCCACTCTCCATACCCCGAGGTCAGAGCTGTGGTCGACCCTTATGATGACCCCACACTTCCGGTTGAAACGTTCAGGGTCTATGTGATCAGCTTGTTCTGGACTTTAGTGGGTAGTGTCATTAACAACTTTTTCGTGCACCGGCTTCCCAGTATTTCGTTGTCTACAAGTACCGTTCAGTTGATGCTCCTTCCGAGTGGTAGAATATGGGAGAGGCTCTTTCCCCTCAACAAAACCATAACCGTTGCTGGCAGGACCGTCAACATTAACCCGGGTAGGTGGAATAGTAAGGAGATGATGCTTGCCTCCATCATCTACTCGTGCTCCGCAGGTACACCATATGCGGTCTATAACATCTTTGTCATGAAATTGGACAAGTTCTACGGGCTCAAGTGGGTCATCTGGGCGTACCAATTGTCATTTGCTTTATCCACGCAGTTTCTTGGCTTTGCCTTTGCCTTCATGATGTTAAAAGTGTGCGTGTATCCCAAAAAGTCTGTTTGGCCCACAATCCTTCCGGTGATTGCGTTGAACCGTGCCCTCATGAACGAAGAGACTTCCTCAGTGGTCAACGGCTGGAGAATCTCCAGGTACTCATTCTTTTTCGTGGCGTTCACCTTGAGCTTTTTCTACAACTGGTTACCGTCGTTCTTCTTCACGACCCTTTCAACCCTTAACTGGCCCACGTGGCTAGCACCAAATTCCATCCATCTCAATAACATTTCCGGGTTCAATTCCGGATTAGGCTTGAACCCGTTTCCAACCTTGGACTGGAATATGCTTGATATTGCCGGGTGTTTGACCATTCCCTTCTTCACTTATGTTAACCATTTCTGTGGAATGATATTGGCTTTTTTCACCATTTTGACAGTTTACTACACCAACAACAAGTGGACGGCTTATTTTCCAATCAACTCCAACAGACTTTTCAACAATAAAGGAGAGGTTTACGATATCCACCAGATCCTCGACTCGGAGAATGCGTTTGACAACAAAAAGTACTTGAGCTATGGACCTCCGTACTTCAGTGCAGCAAACTTGGTTCTCTATGGAGCTTACTTTTTCCTTTACCCGTTTGCAATTCTTTATCATACGGTGACGGAATGGACATCGATGTCCCAGAGTTTCGTGAACATTTATCACACAATCAAAGATGCCTTTAAGAGGGAGAAATCGGAGCTTTCCTCCAAATACTTGGATGATCCTCATTGCAAGATGATGAGCAGGTACGAAGAGGTGCCCAGCTATTGGTTTCTAGTGATTCTCTTGATAAGCGTGAGCTTGGCCGTGTTTTGTGTTTCTTTTTTCCCGGTAGAAACACCAGTGTGGGGTATTTTCTTCACCATAGCCATCAACTTCGTGTTTCTCATCCCCATCACGGCCATTGCTTCGGTGACGGGTTTTTCCTTTGGTCTCAATGTGTTAGTGGAATTGATCGTGGGCTACGCCATCCCCAATTCGGGATTGGCCTTGATCACCCTTAAAGCTTATGGCTACAATATCGATAGCCAGGCAAGCAACTATATTACGGACCAAAAGTTGGCGCATTACGCCAAAATCCCTCCCAGGGCCATCTTCAGAGGGCAAATCATCTCCACCTTCATGAGTGTCTTTGTGGCCCTTCTCATTGCAAATTGGCAGATCGATAACATTCCCGATATCTGCCAGACAGATCAAAAGAATAGGTTGAGGTGCCCTGGAGCCAATACATTTTTCTTTTCCAGTATTCAATATGGAGAAATTGGCCCTGCAAAGGTCTTTGGCGGTATCTACCCGATCTTGAAGTGGTGTTTCCTCTTTGGAGCCATTCTGGTGTTCCCACTTGCATGGTTCAAGAAAAACGGGCCAGCAAACTTGACCCGCTACTTCCACCCTACGGTCATGTTGGGAGGGTTTTTGGCATATGCTCCATACAATTTGCTGTACTATACTGGTGGGTTGTATTTGTCATATACTTTCATGCACCACATCAAGAGAAAGTACACTTTGTGGTGGGAAAAGTATAACTACATTCTCACCAGTGCACTTTCCCTGGGGGTAGCTCTCAGTGCATTGATGATTTTTTTCGTACAATTTCATGGTTTTCAAATTGACTGGTGGGGCAACACTCTTAGCTCTATAGGCATCGAGGGAATGCGGAACAAGCCAGCATGGCTCAATGCAAGTGATGCTCCGGGAGGTTATGTTGGTCTTCGAAAAGGAGACTTCCCATAGCAGTTCTGGATCATACGTTTCGATGGCATTTCCGGCTCATACACTTGAAGCCATGATCAAGAGAAAGATGCCAAGGACCATGGCAGAAATGGCCAACAAAACAGTAGAGAAATTGGCCATGGGGAACTTTTGCTGCAGTAAGAAATACTGGGTATAGTAAAAGCGGAAGAGTCCAATGGACAATGTGACTATGCCGAAGATGATGGAAACGGCAGCGAAGGACAGGCCAAAGTGGAGATTACTTCGATCATTTTCAAGGGGGATTTTGATGGTGATTCCAAGAAGTGCCAATTGGGAGTTCTGTTTTGTTGATTGGCTGAGCTGGGCAAGTCCTATACCTACAGAAACAAACACCAAGGAAGTTTTCAACCAGGCCAAAAACGTTCGCTCATTGGCCAACTGAATGTTAGTGGGTGATGAACAAGATATATGTTCGACATACGCTATCTCTTTGAAGGGTACCGATGTTTGGCACCTCCACCGACCTGAGGTTCATAACAACAGTGGTGAGTAACGATACAGATGTATGCAGGAGAGAACGATTGACATACTGTGTGATACAAGGAGTGACAGAAGTGACATAGCTATGTCATTAATATAGTATCATCGAATGTGATTTGGGTGACTTCACTAAAATATACATATATCACAGGAGATGTGATGACATCGAGGTGAATGAAGACAGATGATCATTTACTTATTACGCTATTCACAAGAGCATGGCAGCCATACCGGCAGCAACAGGCAAAGCAGCCCCGCTAAATAGGCGGGAAGCATCGTCAGCCACAGGCACCGAACGCACCTGGGTGATGTTGGCACAGGCCAATCTAGTGGTGTTCTTGAAGTGCACCACAACTGACAAGTCGCCGAAGAAAGCCTTGTTTTTCGGGTCCAACGACAAGTAGTCGTCGACATAAGTGGTTTCAGGGGAAGTGCCCTCAAGAAGGCCGTGTTTTCCAGAAAGATCGCCAACCTCCTTGTTTGCAGAGTCGGTGGCATTGGAGCTTCCTCCGTATGGGTTGAGGTGGTTCAAGGTGGCTGAACAATTGCCCGAAGCAGGCACGGGCTTTTCGTGGATATGATACAAGAAAGGCCCGCCGGTCTCAGGCAAGCCCGAGAGCTTGACATCGACCAAAACAGTACCATTTGTGGAGGAGAATTTGACGTAACCTTCCACGGTATTATTGAAGGTGGCCTGGTACACAACGTTGGTGGGCGAGTCGGACACAACAGGAGCAGAGGCATTGGCCAAAGAGGCAAGTGCTAAAGAAGCAAGGACTTTAAGAGATACCATTGCTAATGCTAGTGAAGAGAAAATTGGTGGAATAACTCTGATGAGGGAAAGTTAGGGACGAAATCTATAGGGGCGCCGGAACCAATGAATTATATACCAATTACGGCCAATTACTTAATCCCGAAACGGCGAAAAACAATAGCCGTGGCCGCCACATGTCATTGGGTTCCTGACATAAGTGCATGGAGATTTTCTGACGCAATTTTTGCATAATAGATTGACTTAGATAACCCTGGCCAATCACCATGTCAACATGCGCAGGTGGCCTAGCAAGTGGATGCGACAATAATAGCGCTCGTGCATCACATTCCCCCAGACCCAAACGGGGGAAGTTCCGTGATAAATCAGACAAAAAAGTCGGAAATATTAGGAGCAGGGCTTTGTTTTTTTTTCTTTGACACTCCGGGAAAACCTGCTTATTTATATTTTCTCCAGTGGAGGTGGTGTGTGCACAACTTGGTCTAAATGTGCTCAATAAAACGCTCATTCCCTGCGAGATTCTCCAGATGCAACCTTATTATCAGAGTGCACATACGGTGCACTTTGCATGGGGTATGTCCGAACCGGCCAAATTGAAGGGAACATGTGAATATCGAGACTTAATGGGAGTCGACCAAAATGAATTAGGAAAGAAGGGTTTTGGGAGAGAGTCACGTGAAAAAAAAAATTAATAACCATCGGGGACTTTCTTGCTCTGCATTGCCTTATCCGGTTATACTTGCCATTTACTATGGAAGACACGTGATGAACAACTAAACATTACAAGCCCTAAATTCCATCGCAAAATCCATAATTTCATCGGAAAAAAACCAAAATCCATATTGAACCCGTGTTCTGTGAGAATCCAAAGAATTGGACCCAAAAAATTACTACTGATTGTGTGGTTTCGTGTAGGATGCTAAGGTGACGGCCAAAAATGAACGCCTATATTCCAATGGCATTCGCTTAGAATTTCCAACCTGATAAGACCCAAGTGTGGCAGATACTTACTCAAGGCCAACACGTCACCACGTGCTGCAGTGTTGAATAGCATGTGCTAGTGTGCACGTGACAAAACCATGATAACCAAAACAAAGAAATTATTGAAACAAAAGAGAAAACAGAAAATGTTAATTTTTTACGGGCCTCGTTCATTTTTGTCTAGTCTGTTGTGTGGGTCTGTGCTCTGCTCTTGTCTGCTCTGGTGTGTGTGTCTTACCAGTGCTCAATACCAGTGCTCTTAACCATGTTCGCACGTGACCTCAATTTGACAGTCGCAGCAATGGCTCAAGGCCCAACCTCAACTGACTCTCTAGACCTAACTCTTTAGACTTCTAGACCTGGCTTTCAAGACTCTAGACCTGGCTTTCTAGACTCTATATCTCACTTTCTAGTTTTACCAGGAAGATGTACATTCCATTGCTAGGGCGACTTTCTGTGTACGAATGGCTTCTTCTTCAGGTGTCGTTCGTGCTCTCGTGGGTGGAGTACCTCTCCAACATCATCACCCAGCTTCTCCCCACGCCCATCTTGACTGCCATGACGTATACGCTCAAAATGACATACCAGCTCACGGCCAACCCCATCAATTTCATCACCAAGAAGTCGGGGGCCGAGGATGTGCCCTACAAGTACATTCTGAGCAAAGATGGCATTGACCACGATAAGTATGCACTCATGACGGGTCTTTTGAACAGCAAACATATCCAGGAAATGTGCCGGCTTTTTGGCTATGATGTGGACAGCTACATTGTCAAAACCAGAGATGAGTATCTCTTGACCATCCAGCGTATTGTGCGGCGCAGTGGGGTTCCCCGAACCAGTAATGGGAAAGTGGTGTATTTCCACCATGGGCTTCTCATGTGCTCAGAAATTTGGGTCACCATGCTTGAAAAGGACCAGAATTTGCCCTTTGTGCTCTACGAGCTCGGTTACGATGTATGGCTAGGAAATAACCGGGGGAGCAAGTACTCCCTCAAGCACGTGACACGGCCACTAACCCTGGAGCAGTTCTGGAACTTCTCCATTGACGAGTTTGCTCTTTTCGATATTCCCGACTCCATCAATTTCATCTTGGACGAAACTCACCGTGAACATTTGACTTACATTGGTTTTTCTCAGGGCACAGCACAGGCTTTTGCGTCTGTTTCGATCAACCCGGACTTGAACAAGAAAATCGACCAGATCGTGGCCATATCGCCAGCCACTACTCCACACGGGCTCTACTCCAAGTTCCTTGACATTCTCTTGAAGTCGTCGCCCAACATGCTCTTTTTGATCTTCTCCCGAAAGGTGCTCTTGCCCAGCGTGGTGTTCTGGGAACGCATCATGTACCCGCCATTCTTCGACACGTCCATTGATGTGGCCAACTATATGCTTTTCAACTGGCGATCGGACAATATCGACAAGGTGCAGAAGGTGTGTTCGTATGCACATGTCTACTCCACCACCTCGGTGAAATGTGTGGTGCACTGGTTCCAGATCATGGCTGCCCGCAACTTCCAGATGTACCATGATTACAATACAGGCATGAGCAATCTCAACCCAGTCAGCTATCCGCTCCAAAACATCAAGGTGCCGGTGCACTTGATCTATGGGGATTGCGACAGTTTAGTTGATATCAACGTGGTGGAGTCGCAGTTGCCAAAGAAGAATACGCATACGCATAGAGTGCCGGGGCACGAGCATCTCGACAATCTTTGGGGGAGAGATGTGGCGGATGTGGTGTTTCCACAAGTGCTTAATGCCTTGGGGCACACATGATGATCACGAAATGGTCAGTTCATAACAATCACTTCATGATTATCAAGTGCCATGGAGTGGCTAACGAAGCTACACGATGATTGTGAAGTGATTATGAAGTGATGGAGCATTGAGAAGTGATCAAGTGATACACGAAGCATCATGAAGTATCATGGAGTGACCTTATAAAGTGACTATCAATATGATGAGCACGAAGTTGTTCATGAAGTTACAAGAAGTGGTCAGTGGGGAAGTATTATGAGGTGACTTATAAAGTGGTGATTACGTCTACATTAGTGGTCATCAAGTGACTATCGATAAGATATTACGGAGTGATCATGAAGTGATTTAGAGATTATGAAGTGGTTATAGAGTGGTTATGAAGTGGTTATCATCAAGTTGAATACTAAGTGGTCGTCATGCAGTGACGAAGCTTTTAGAAATGATCATGAAGGATGAAGTTAAAGTGTGTGTTAGTTGATGAGTACAAGAGTGAGTACTCTTTGAAGTGCTGAGTGGTGATGAAAGAGATTGATGAGTGCTCCCGGTTCAAGGTTTTCTCTTGAATCGAAACATTTCAAACCTATTCAAAATTCAAACTCCAAAGCAATTCAAGCAATTCAAAAGCCACCAGAGAGTTGAGAGTTTACGGAGACAGTTGTGGTTCGTTTCATGCTTCTTGGGGTTTGCAGTGCGTACCGTTGTTCCATTCTAATACTCTCTCACTCTCTCTCACTCTCACTCTCACTCTCACTCTCACTCACACACACTCTCTCTGATAGAGGTGCGGAGATCCTAGGGCTTGCTAGATTCTTAAGGAAAAGCATTAATTATTTATGGTCCGATAAAATCATGGAATTCATAAAATCATGGAATTCATAAAATTATCGAAATTACAAAATCATCGAAATTACAAAATCATCGGATTCATAAAATCATCGGATTCATAAAAATCAAAAAACATGGATTCATAAAAATCAAAAAACATGGATTCATAAAAATTAAAAAACATGAATTCGTGGATCCCATTGTTTTTCCGAACACTACTTAGACCGCTCTTTCTTCCTGCATCCAGCACCGGATTAAGCCACAGAAGACCCGTAAAAAGAGTAGTGCAGAATCCAAGCCCCATCAAATTGACTCATAAAAAAGTAGTCAATGAATAAGAAATAACCACTAGAAAAAGTACTTAAAAAAGAACTCAAAAAAAAAAGAAAAGAAAAAAAAAAGGAAAGAAAAAAATGCAGATACAAAACATATATGAAACAGAACATTCACCACACATCTATTAGTTCCCGAGTGGACGATCTGGGAAACCGTAGTGGTGGTTCGCGCACGACGTTTCGCAGCTGAAGGTCCAGCGACCACCTACCCATCCACATCCCAATTCCATTAAGAACCACCTTAACAAGCACTCCAAGCTAGTGCCGCCCCCCTATCCCTTAACTTCAGTCCGGTCCACAATGGCCGCCGCACTAAGTTCTGCCATCAAGCAGGAGATCTCCAAAATCATTGCCGCAAAAGACTCCGATGCCAGGTACGACCCTATAATGAGAGATCTTCTTCGTCTCCCAGGCCGACCTCCCGACGGTGGCGACGAGACCCGGCACTCGGGAAGACACTCGGGAAGAAATTCAGGCCGATCGTCCCACAACTCGTTCCGCTCCGCCGTGGCGGCTTTATCCATGGAGAACCACTCGCTTCTTCTCCTTGAGCACCTCCACCTTATTCTGGAGCCCAACCTCGACGACACCGCTCGCATGAAATATGAAGAGCTGCTCCGTGTGCTTATAAATCATATGCCCACTGTGAAAACAGGCTCCAAGGCTTACCCGAACGACTATCTTTCCCGCGTGCTTCTCGACAACTACCAGTACCTTTTGAAGGTGACCACACTGTACTTCAACTTGTCGCTTTCGTCGCAGATCACAAAGTACCTTGTGCGACTAGTGTATGCGTTGGAGTGCTGGGAAATCTATCACCTTCTTTTGGCCATTCCCAATTTCGATTACTTCCTCAAGCTCTTGGGCTTTGAAGTCAAACTCACCTCCTTGGGCCATATGGTGCGCCCTCCGCCTAACTACCTTAACTTCAACTTGCGCCAGGGCCTCCAATACCCTTTCCCGTTTCCCTTCTACAATTTCTCCTACCATTCTGTGGATAAGGATTCGACGCTGCATAAGATGAAGAGAGTATCGTTCCAGTCATATATTGATCTTCGCTTGAATAAGGATAAGGAACCACCAGCGCGCGTGGTGGCTCCGGTCAAGAGAAGACCCGGACGCCCGCCTAAACGGGCCAAGGTGGCTCCCAAAGTGGATGCTGAACCCGAAGAGAAACATGAAGACCTCGAACCCGTGGACGTGGCGGAAACCTCCGAGACAGACGCCAAACTGAGGCCCGAGTCCAAGAATTGCAAACCTGACCCCAGTGACTCCAAGGATGATTTTCAGAGGCACCACAAGGTGTTTATATTCATCCACAAGACCCTCGACAACATTGCGCAGGAAACACAGTCGCATACTCTCAAGGAATTTGATGATGAGGATGGCTACGAAACCGATGAGGCTATGGCCATGATGGAGGAGGAAAAAAAGAATACCGAAGGTGATATCTTCGTGCCATCAATCTTCCAGAAGGTCTTGAACGACTACGAAAAGAGAGGTGCTACTCAGGCCATCCATCAGTGCCGTCTTTTAAATACAGGCGACAATAAGCCATGCATGAAGGTGTTCTATGGCAAGAACGAGCTCCAGCGCCACCAAGAGTTTGTGCATGCCACCACAAAGAGAAACTACAAGTGTTATTTTTGTCAACAGGCTGGAAACTGCAACCAGTCGTATCCACGGCATGACTCGTTGGCCCGGCACATCCGGAGGAAGCATGGCATCACGGGCAAGGAAAACAAACGGGCGGTCATGATGGCCCGTGAAGACGCGGAAAAGGAGGACAAAGACTCCAACGCTGATAAAGACTTTGTTTTCGTGGAAGAGCCCTCCGAGAAGGAGTATGTCAAAGACACAGGATGTTATGACCCCAAACGGTCAGAAGAATCCACCTTCTCTTCGTTTTCACTGAAACCTGTGAATGACGAGACAAATGCTGCAAAAGAAACCAAAGTCAAGTCTCCGTGGGAAAATAGCCGGCCCAAGGACTTCCTGATCTTGGGACATATGAAGAACTCAAGTGGTTCCAATGTGAGCGGAGTAAACGTGACTCCAGTCAATGTGAATCCCGTGAATGTGAGCTCGGTGAATGTGAACCCCGTGGGTGTGAATCCCAGTCTTCTGCCCGAAACCCGCATGGGCTACGAGGGCCGAGCACCGCAAAACTTCTCGTCGTGGCTTCCTCCGCCCAAACACTATATCCAAGGTCCCAGCTATGGTACGCCGCACGACACGGAGATGAAGCGGCCCGAGCCTTCGACCTACACCAGCAGCTATGTGCCGTACGGCGGGTTCCAGCCCAACTACATGCCTTCTTATTACAAGCATCCCGACGGTGTGTACTATGGCGAATCTGTGCACATGGGCATGCCCATGAAAGGATACCCGGTGCAGTACCCGTTTGTGAACACGATGTACCCGACACAGTACGCAGGGCACGAGAAGCCAGTCCACAGGCATGAGTTCTCTAGCCCCGAATTGCCGTTGCCCCGTCAAAGCATGTACCAAATGCAGCCTCCACTGCAGGTATCATCGGTGCCTAGTACACAGGCCAACATGAAGAGTTCTAAGGAACGCGGCCAGAATGAGCAAGGTCAATAATGTCAATATGTCTATGGGGTAGTAAACAGCATGGAAAGAGGGAAGTGTGAGAAAAAATGATGACTTTGAGGAGTCAGGAGGAGAAATCGGTGGAGAGGTGGAGAAATTGGTGGAGAGATGGAGGAGAATGAGGGACAGATGGAGGATGAAAAACAACTCTGCAGTGTGAAATTCACTCTGTGGGATTGACAAAATGAAATTCACCCCATGTTCGTACGATGAAGGCAAACCCAAGGCAAAGCATCCTCTTTGAAACACTGGCATGTACCAAGTTCATACGCTGCTGAAACCAATGGCTGCAAAATGCGCGCGGGCGTGCGCGCGCCGTCTCAACCGTGAGCCAGTAACGAGGCACCCTCACCCCTCAGCAAACCACAACAACCCCTACCTCCAACCACAACAACTCAACCACAACAACACAACCACCGCAACTCCACATCCTTAACACCAAAACATTAGCAAACCACCAAACCACCAAACCAAAACATCAACAAACCAACCAAGCCAAACTCATCGCCATTTCATCATAATAAAAATATATTAATGTAAAATATAATATTTAGTATTTTGTCTACTTCTTTTTTTTTGGCCCCTGCAGTTCATGAAACAGCCAAGGCTCCCGAGGTGTCAGTGTGTCCTGCCTCCTTGGGCCGTAGTATCGCAGTAAGCTTTGTCGCATTTCTGCCCGGGGTCACACTATCTTTTCTCGTCTGCTAGGTCGTGTCGCGCCCACTTTGCACTTTTTGCAGTCGATTGATTTCCTCCTCCTCACCTCAACGGCCTGCTCTCCATCCTCGTCTTTTTCCCTACTCCCCGTTTGGTCCCTTTAGCTATACGCTGTACTGTTAACACTTTGCTGAGACGAATTGCTGGACCTTGATTCCCACCACTTTTCTTGTCCCTTGAACCGGCCTTTGCTCCTGTCTCTGTCCAATCACTAACCACGCCTAACAATCCCACCGACTCAATCACCCCTAATCCACACCAATCTATTTCCTCACCAATCTATTCCCTTCTTACCTATTGGACCCTACCTGTTTCGCCATGAGCCAGGGCCTTTCAGATCTTCCCCTCGATAGTGAGCTGGCTTCTCAGTTATCCTACGAAATGCCCAGCACGCTACCCTCGTCCAGACTGGAGTACCATGAGTCGTTCCAAAAGCACCATGTGACCACCGACGAAAAAAACTTGCCTTTGGCCTTCCGCCGCTCTGCTTCTGAAAATATCCGTTCTTTTCCTGCTCGTCTCCCGGATTTTTACCGGGGCTTCACCAACAGCTGGCTAGATACCTCCCTGGGCCCCGTGCCCGCCCACGTGGTTGACCTTCTCGTGCAAGGCAACCCGGGCCTGGTGACTGACTATGCCGAACACCTTTTCCGCGTGGCGTCGCTCCTATTCGATGGAGCCACCACCCTAGAGCAGCATACGCAGCTCGAACGCAAGTTCTCGTTGTTGGCCGACGCGTTGCCTCGCTTCATCGAGGTCCACGACCCTTTGAACCTGAAGTTATACCTTGTGGTGGAAAAGTGTTTTGATGTTTGTATCAAAATCGCCACCAACGTCAAGAAATTGCCGTTGGCTACGCTCACTATCCGCTTCTTGACCACTGTCGTTATGAGCTTGAACTACTGGGAGATCTACAACTTGCTCCAGTGGCGCCCGGCCATCTACCAGTTCCTCACGCTCATTGAGTTCGACCTCAACGAGTCCTATGCTCGCTTCATGAGAGACTACCACCGACATACCTACAAGCAAGAGCTGCTGATCTCCAGCGAGTTGTACCACCAGCTCATGGAACCAGGCCTGCACTCAAACCTTGCATCTTCCTCCAACCCCTCGTCGCCCGTGGTCACCGATGACGATTCCAAGTCTCCGATACACTCCACTCAATTAGACCCACAATATGATCCGGAGCTCGGCGTGCTGGAGGAGATTATCACGGGGCACGGTCTGCAGCCGCAAAAGCCGAGTGTCAAGAAGAAGATCCGCCTCGATCCAAAGCCTTCTACTCTCAAAGTTATCAACACCACCCATCCGCTTACCAGCCGCTCGTCAAACTATGATCCCGACGTTATCCACGAGTGTCAGCTTCCGTCTTCTGACGAACCCGACAAAATGTGTTTGCGACGCTTCTCTAGAAAGTACGAGCTCATAAGACACCAAGAAACCGTGCACTCGAAAAAGAAAAAATTGTTCAAGTGTTTTGTGTGTGTCAAGACCGACCCCATGACCGGGCCCAGGATCTTCACCAGGCACGATACTTTGGCCAAGCATATCCGGGTCAACCACAAGATCTCTGGAAAGGAAGCCAAAGCAGAAGTTGCATATTCGAA
Organism: Metschnikowia santaceciliae; assembly: GCA_002374485.1. Taxonomy (NCBI): domain Eukaryota; kingdom Fungi; phylum Ascomycota; class Pichiomycetes; order Serinales; family Metschnikowiaceae; genus Metschnikowia; species Metschnikowia santaceciliae. The sequence goes on from NKZN01001875.1 coordinate 53,470, forward strand.
AAAGCACGCGGAGATTGTCGAGGAAGGTGACATCACCGTGCACGTTGGCCGGAGGAAGACCAAGGTTGACTTTGAATTGAGAAAACACATGGAGAGAAAGGGACACGCCCGTGAAGTGGCTCCCGATGGAAGCATAGTCTTTGATGACATCGACGACTCGCCGCCCGACTCCATCCAATCTGATGAAGAGACCACTACCTAAAGACAATTTACATATTTGCTAAGGAAAGACTTTACATCAAAATAAGCTTCGTTAATTATATGGACTAAAGTACAGCGGTACGTATATACCGAATGGCGCAGCGCTGGCCTCTCTACAACGACCTCTCGTATTTCTGCTGCTCGAGGATGGCTTCCTTTATGGACTCGTCTTCGAGATCCTCGAAGATCTCCTTCGAAACACTGGCCAAGCCCGTGACCGTTCTCCGTATGTTGGGGTTGTACAAGCGTATGGAGCACCGGAGAGCCTCGGGATCGTCGGTGGCTTCCTCTACCTTGGCAAAGGTTGCTTTTGTAGGCTGGCTGGCCACCGGGTAGAAGTTAAAACCACTATAGGTGTCCTTGATACCACGGAGCCAGACCTGGTTTCTGGCCTCAGCCAACGTCTTGTTGAACTCTAACGTCTGCATGGCTACCTGGTACTCCCACGTAGGGTCAGCCTGGTAGTTGATGAGAGCAGAACCCGTGACGTGGGCCGTGAAGGAGTTGTGGTCGCCGGCTCCATAGCTGGCCTTTCCTGAGACCTCCTCGGGGTCAGCATATTCTCCCTCCACGTCTCCTCTTTCTCGGGCCTTGTCCTCGAAGAAATCGTCAATGACCTTGCGGCCTCCAATAAGCATGCGAGCACCAAACTCTCTGTAGATGGAGCGAGCCGTAACTAGGTTGACCGACCGGCCTTTGTAGGAGGTAGGAATCAACTGCCTGGCGATCAAGTCCATCTTCTCATCATGTGTGCATACCTTCTTGAAAAGCGACAAGTGAGTTTTGAACAATAAGTACGAGTCTCTGAAGCCCACTAGACGTGCAGGCTCAGTAGACACCATGTACTGACGGTCACCTTTGCCCAACAAGGTGAAGGTCTTGATACGGAACTTGCGGTCTCCCTTTAAGAAGCCGTTTTCGTCAATCTTCTCGAGCCCCTTGGGATCCTCCTCCATGACCACCTCATCGTTTTTGATCTCGATCTCATTGCCTTCATTGTCCAAGACCGATTCCTGAACGCGCGCAGCCTTGGGCTTCCGCCCTCTTTTTTTCCCGGGCTTCTTCTTGACATCGCTCTTCTCACCCTCGTCTATATCTCCTCCATCTACACCTTCGTGGTCGTCTCCATCAAGTTTATCATCGTCTCTTTCGGGCTCTTCCGTCGAAGCTTTTCTCTTTCTGCCTCGGCGTTTCTTGATGGGCTCCATATCATCTTCATCCTCGTCCACGTCGTCATGGTCGTCGTCCTTGCCGGCGTCGTCGTCTTCTTCGCCTTTGACGTTGGACTCGTCGTAGTCTTCATTGTACTCATCATCGCCTTCCTCGGGGTCCAAGTCCATGCCTGCGAGGGTCTTTCTCTGTGACTTGGCGTGTCTGGGGGACCTGGGGCTGCCCAGCTCCTCGTCGTCCAGTTTAACGCTTCTACTCATGGTGTGGTGAAGATGGAGATTGTTTTCGCTCTCTTAATCCCGCGCACATCCGTACACCCGTGTTATCTCCAGCCAAGGACTAAGTGAAACTAAGAGAGGAACTTGGCTTAGAATTTTCTAGTTCTTTGTTTTTATTTAATATTTGCTTGATTTCATATTTACTGTTTGTATTTGTTTTTTATTTGCTTTCTTTAGCTACTTTTTTACTTGGCTGTCGTGGGGTTCACAATGATTGGAGAAAATGGTAGTATGTGCGTATATCTATGCACACTGTAAAACAGAGGGAGGCCTTTAAAAATCGAAATAAACGACTTATAATCTAAAACCTCTATAGAATAATATTTACCACATTTTCCAGCATCTGAGTGAGTTTCAGCTTTGAATGTAACTTGCCTGTTGTGTAAAGGATGATTGGGTGTATTTCTAATTATATGCAGGTCAAACTGGCAACCAACCGTTAATTGACATGATACCAATCATCAATAGTATATGATTGTGACTTCAGTAGTAAATAGATTGAAACATTAAGATAAAAAAGCGCTATTAAGGATATCTTTTTCTACATTGACTCACTCAAGATTGATTATACTATATACATTAGTTCTACTTCTTCTCGCCGTTTTCATTCTTCTCGCCGTTTTCATTCTTCTCGCCGTTCTCGCCATTCTGGTCGTTCTGGTCGTTCTGGTCGTTCTTGGCATCTTCATTCTGCTCCTCTTCAACGTTCTGGCTCTCTCCTTCCTGGTCGTTCTTGAAAGCATCGTTTCCGTCAAGGTACTTGTCGAACGCATCGTTGGTCTCGGGGAAAGGTCTCTTGCCCAATAAACGAATCATGCTTTCTCTAGTGATGAACTCTTTCTTCAACAACTCTTCTGCAACCAATTTTACAGCCTCAGACTTTTCTTGCAATAAGGCCTTGCATTTCGCATGACAGTCCTCGACGATGCGTCTGATCTCCGAGTCAATCACATCGTTGGTCTCGTCACTGAATGGCTTAGTCAACAGATCTTGTCCTTGGGTATCCGCGTAGTTAACCATACCGACTCTCTCCGACATTCCAAACCGTAAAACCATGGACTGTGCAATGCCAGTCACTTTCTTAAAGTCATCGTATGCTCCACTGGTGACCGTGCTGAAGTTCAACTCCTCAGAAACACGTCCTCCCAAGGTCATCACCATGCGGTCAATCAACTCGGCTTCGCTCATCAAATACTGGTCGGGTGGCAAGTACTGGGCATAACCAAGTGCTCCTTGACCTCTTGGAATAATCGAAACCTTAAGAAGTGGGTGTGCATGCTTCAAGAACCATCCACACACGGCATGTCCAGCCTCATGATAAGCAACCACCTTCTTCTCTTCGGGCGACAACAACTTGGACTTCTTCTCAACTCCACCAATAACTCTCTCAATGGCAAGCTCGAAATGTCTCAAAGTCACGGACTTGGCATTGTATCTGGCTGCGATCAATGCTGCCTCGTTACACACATTGGCAATGTCGGCACCTGAAAACCCGGGGGTCAATGCTGCCAATCTTCCGGGCAAATCCTTGTCGATGTTTTGAACGAGCTTGATTTTCTTCAAGTGTACCTCGAAGATTTGCTTTCTTCCCTCAAGTTCTGGGTTGTCGATGGAAATATGTCTATCGAATCTTCCGGGTCTCATGAGCGCTTTATCCAAAATATCGGCTCTGTTGGTACCAGCTAGCACCACCACGTGGTCCGAGGTTTCAAAACCATCCATTTCCACCAAAAGCTGATTCAAAGTCGTTTCACGTTCATCGTTGGCACCACTAGCATTTCCCTTGGATCTTTGTTTACCAATGGCATCGATTTCGTCCACGAAAACAATTGCTGGTGCATTCTCACGGGCTGTCTTGAACAAGTCACGTACACGAGAAGCTCCAACACCCACAAACATCTCCACGAACTCAGATCCAGACACAGAGAAAAAGGGCACTCCAGCTTCTCCTGCGGTAGCCTTTGCAATCAAGGTCTTACCTGTACCAGGAGGACCAGACAAAATGGCACCACGAGGGATCTTGGCTCCCAACTTCTCGTATTTTGCTGGGTTCTGCAAGAACTTGACGAATTCCATCACTTCTTCTTTGGCCTCGTTCATACCAGCAACATCCTTGAACTTGATCTTGATGTCCTTTTCTTGGTTGAATTTCTTAGCAGTGGACTTTCCAAAGCCTAATGGACCTCCCATTCCTCCCATGCTTGCTTTTTTGGTCATGTAGTAGATGGCACCAAGAAACAACAAAGTGGGGAGAAAATTAACCAAGATTTTGGCGGTACTTCCCTCGGTGACGTAAACAACAGGCAATCTAATTTGGTCAGGAATACCGAACTGGTCCTGCACGGCTCTCAAGTTGCGCTCGAAACTCTCGATGTTTCCAATGGTAAAGTAGTAATCGTTCGTTTTCGAAACGTCAGGATTTGCGTTCTCATTGAGCTCTAAAATGGCAGTTCTATTGTTAATGACCCGGATCTTTCTGACTAGGTTCTTGCGCAAGAAGTCGGAGGTGAACTCTTGGAAGGTGATTTCGTGGTTTGTTTCCTGGTTCGAGTAAAGAATGAACAACAAAAGACCACCGCCAAGACCTAAAAAGAAAAGACGCATGTTTTGAGCGTTGAATTCCAAATCAATGAAAACAGGCTTCTTGGAATTCTTGCCATTATTTTGTTTGGAGTCCTTGGGCTGTTGCAGCGAAAAGAACCCGGAGCCTTTATTGTTGGGGCTAAAAACACGGTTTTCAAGCAGTTGCTTGAAGAAGGAATTTAGGTTAGGGTACTCAGTCTTGGGTGGCACCAATGGGTTGATCGATACGGTATTGTCCTCGGCATAAGGAATGGACGTGAACAAGTCATGAATATCAGACCACACCTTGACGGTGTTTTCGTCGACTTCTCCAGGGGAAGAGGCGTGGTTCTCAGCATGGAAAGAAGCAAAGAGACGCTGAGCTTCCGGGTCCAGAAACTGGATATCCTCCACGGTATTTACGGAGTTCAGGATCCGGTTGAAAGCATCAAAAGTAAACTCGACATCGACCACGGAAATGGGCTCAAGCTGCGGATATTGTGAGCTGAAGTGGGCCACCAAGGACTCGGCCAAGTCTTCCCTATACTCTCCCGACTTCTTGCACAAGGCCGATTCCAACAAGTAGGCGTCTAGCAAAAACAGGTACATGGAGCGCAATCTCTGTGACATGGCTAGATCGACCGGCCCATCCGGCAAAGTAAGGTGGATGGAGCCAAGCGACTTGTTGCCGAACTGGAGGTCCACGACTTTCTGTTCCTGGAGCGAGAGCTGGGGCCCAAGCCTAAGTCTTTCCACTATTCCAGCCTTGTTGAAGTCCTTTCTGAGCTGATTGAGTTTCTTGATCTCGGCATCAAGTTGGGCAAAGTTTTTGTTGGCGGAGGGACGAGAAGCCAGGAAAAAACGGCGGGGCCCAGCGTTGAGCCACACCCGGGACGCCCTGGCCATTCTAGGCATACGCCTCAAACAAGCGGTGGTCCTTAAGCCCACAAGCGACATGGTGAGCGAATGTGGCAATGAGAGTTGGTGGTATGGATGGGTGTTGGATGTGGCGACAAGTGCGACTCGAAGCGTTCTCCAGGGCCGGCCTGTATGTAGCAACCAGAGAGTAGAGAGGGATATCCAGATCAAGAAAAAAAAAATAGTGATTTATAGGGGAGTAGTGATTTTTAGGATAATGATATTGGTATAGAGGCGAATTTCATGGAAGAATTAGAGAGAATTATGTGGCGGAACCTAGAGTAGAGCACTGTCGAGTGATTATATTCCTACCTTTAAGAGCATTAGACGTTCAGAGATCAATAAAGTCAGTTACAGGGATATAGAAATTACAGGAGAGTTATAAGAAATAAAGAAGAAGACTAAGTGCATAGAACGTAGCGGGGACTTGATAAGATGGTTGCTCATGATATAGTTATAGACCAAGCATTGGTAAGTCGCTATGACTAGTGCTATGAAAGAAAAAAAAAGACTGGTGAAAACCTACAGTCGAATACAAATATCGGACTTTCGGGTAGTTCTAGTTTAAAGGAACGATTTTATGTGAATTCACAGATATGACTAAAACGGAATTTGCCTAACCATTTGGCTTGGAAAGATAGATGTTCATATTTATATGGAAAGGTTCAGATGTATGTAGAAAGGTTAATATGGAAGGCTTATGCACTGCGAAGGTCCACCACTGCCAGGCCAAAGTCAAGTCGCACTACAGTCTCTGGCTCCTACCCATAGTAAAACTATAACAGAGTAGACATAAATAAATAGACCTAAATATATAGAATTGAAATATAGAGCTAAAGATGATGACAGAGACAGTTTCTATATGCAGGTTTCTGTATGGGTTCTATAGTTTAAATTAGATGATTTATCCACTGGAGCTACTCTACTCTATTCCTCTGTAATGCCTCACTCACCACTCACTCACACACTCACTGCACCCACCAGACCACACTACTATTCATAGACACATTACTCCACTATTCATAGACACCCTTACAGACTGGTTATACTATTCTGTAAAAACAGATCTACTTGTATGTGGATCCACTATACCCCTGTTTGTCTACTAATTCATATTTGGTTCATAACTTATGGTCACCCTATCTGTTATGTTCTTTATAACGTGTTTTAACCTAAACTTGTACTCGTTGCTGGTTCCGCAAAGAGAGGAACCGGAGTGGTTTATATACTTTGAGAGAAACGTGGCACCGAAAAACTCTCCACCAGAACAATGGTAAGAATTGTTCCAGAATATTCGAAAGGACCATCATAGTACTTCATACAACGATGGTCGTGACACGGCGTTTGCAATGGCCATTGTAACAACCGGACTGAGAGGCTTCATAATACCTTCATAGGCAGGGCCCTACATATGGCAGATCTAAAACTATCTATGGTTATATATGTAGACCCTGAGTTGATCGAATTACCAGAAGGGCGGAAACAGAGACGTACCAAGTGGGTATTCGCACTAAAGGATAATGGTGTGTAGAGAAAGCAAGACATGTGGTCTTGGAGAACTTCTGGAAGGAAGAGATTATTTAACAGGAAATATGCTAACCTGTGATAGGGTGAGTGAGCTTACGAATGGTCTTAGATATTGCAGTAAATTAAAGGTTTAGCAGTAAGACAGATATGTACGTACCATAGACTATACCCTGTCTCAGAGCTACTAATAAAAAAGACTCATAAGTAGTGTCCCATAAAAATTAAGTATTGAATAGGATAAGGTAAGGTAAGGTTATAGGTAAAGGTAAGGTATAGTCATAAGTGAATGAATAGTACTGACTAGTGTGGATGGGGTGTGGAAGGATATGTTTTATAGTGAGAATAAAAGTGAGAATAAAGGTGTGAGTATTAGCGTGAGAATCAAGGTGTGAGTGGAATGGTGAGTATAATGGTGAGTGGAGTGTGTGGAAATGTTTAATTTTAAAACGGGGTGTAAAGATGTTTGGGCTGCAAAATCCTGCATTTACTTCATCCAATGGAAGAGTGGCCGTTCTTACAATGATACTCTTTTATAGGTCCAGTTTCTCCACATCGACCTGCCAATGTGACAAGTATAGCAATATCCTTCCACAGCCTTTGATCGAGCACCGCGTGACACTGCAGCAACCGAGACACACCTTTAAGCCTCTGTGCATACAAGAGGGAGCGAAAGGGAAGGGAAAAGGAGGGAAGGAGGAAGGGGGATGAGAGGAAGCGAAATAGAAGGGAACAGAAGGAGAAGAGCAAAATGGGTAAAAAAAAGTAAGGAAAAAAGGAGAAGGGAAGGGAAGGCAATGGATTGGAGTGAGCGCACTCGAGTTCGCATGCTCATTAGGTGTCACTCTAGAAGTACAGGTTCTATGCACTCATCACCAGATGACGACATACAAATCAGTTCTAGAAAGGTAAACCGAGGATTAGACTAGATTGGCTCATGTGCATGTGTAAAGACAATCAGGAATAAAATCATGTAGGTATCAGACTGTAGGATTAAACAGTAGATATTCACAGTAGGTACACAGTAGGTACGCAATGTAGTTACCAGCTTCCAGTTCTCCAGTGGAGTCAAGCACAGTATATAAAATACCAAGAAAAAGTGTAGAAGTCAATATATAGTTCAATCAATTCAGAATAGTGAAATTTATTAAAAGATGTTTGAACAGCAGTAGAGCAGCAATGGAGTGGTAGATTAGTTAGAGTTAGACTATTTAGAGTTAGAGTAGTTAGAGTTAGAGTAGTTAGAGTAGGTGCAGTGACAACAATAGAATAAGTACTACAGATCTCTGACAATCTGAACCGAAGTTAGAAATAAACACATGAAACACTTATAAAACACTTATAAAACACTTATGAAACACCCATAAAACACTTAAAAACACTCATAAAACACTTAAAAACACTTATGAAACATCTATGAAACAAAATCATAACAGTATCAGAAATAAGGCCTGGGCATGGCTGCGTCCAACTCTGACAGTAGCAGCGCACCAAGTTCCTAGATCTTGCCTTGAATGCAGTCTCTACATCCGCTGCTGCCGTACACTATATATACTCATGTCTCGACCCCAATCGCAGACCGTACCTTCCATCAACTTCCACGCTACCACCAAAAGACCGATTGGCTCGAGCCCAGAATTATTCCAATTCTCTAATTGGCAAATCTCATATTTATTACTCGGGTTATATCCTATAATTATACCTATCATCACCATCCAGCATACAGTTCAGATCTAGATTCCACTTGATCCTTACTTCTGGTATAGCAACCCCCTGTCACTCCCCTCACCACCACCATGAACATCTCCTCCGTGGAACCAGCGCCTGTGCAAGGAACAGATGGCACCACAGCTCAACCTCCCGAGTCTAGATCCCCCGGGATCCGTTCCGAAGACGACGATGACTACGATGATGATGATGATGATGATGCCATATTACACTACCAAGGATCTGACGCCGAGAAACACAATTACCACGAGCATGTGGCAAATGGTTACTCCAGAATTGAGCGCAGGTTTACCCAAGAAGATGCCAATTCCTTGGTTGGAGGCCAACAGCTTCCACACGAGGACTCAGGCTCAAAGAAGGTTGCCAACAATAACTCCAACGATAACTACACTCACATGCAGAAGGTGTTTTCATTTTCTCTCCCTTTCGGCGGGCTCTCCTCCATCAAGTCCAACTTCAAGATTCCGTTCATACACAAGGAGGAAGACCCCGAGATCGAAAGCCTCCGGCTCAAGTTGGAACGCCAGCAATCTGTCAATACCATGGAGGAGGCTAAGTTATTCTCTCATTTACGGGGAACAGACGATGTAAGGCTCCGGGCCATGAAGCAGTCCATCAAGGAGAACATCTCGGACTTCTTGCCTGACTTCGTGGTCAAGAAAGACAAGCCCTATGAGTGCATCTACAACGAGATCTCCGGGCCGATCCTCGTGATGGGCGGGTTCAGAGGCTCCATTCTCCGAGACTCCCAAACAGGAAAGCGGGTTTGGATTCCCTTGAAGGCAGGCTTCAACTTGCGCAAGATTAAGCTCCTTCTAGGCCCCGACCGTGAGGACGAATTAAATGCCACCGATTACATTTACCCCGACGGCATTTTGAAAAACATCGGGCCTTTTGATATCTGCAAAAAATTCGTCAAGAAACTAGATAACGGCAAAACTACTGTGGACGAGTTTGGTTACGACTGGAGATTGAGCTTGGATATCACTCGCGACCAGCTTATCGAACGTATGGAGAAGCTTCAGGCCAAAACAAAGCAAAAGGTGATTGTGGTGGCCCATTCTATGGGTGGGCTTGTGGCACATGGAGCCATGCAAAAAAGACCTGATCTTTTCCGTGGTCTAGTCTACGTGGGCACCCCAAGTGAGTGCTACAACATCTTGGGGCCAGTACGGTATGGAGACACTATCATGTATTCCGATAAGATCTTGACGTTCGAGACCAACTTCATGATGAGATCGTCGTTTTATTTCTTGCCTCTCAAGGGACGTGTGTTTTCCAATAAGGAGACTGGAGAATACTACGATCTCGACTATTTCGATCCGGAGACTTGGGTGGAGTATAATTTGAACCCCTTGGTTTCCTCAGCCAGAAGACAATTGGAAAAAGAGGGCAAAGACACTCCCGATTCTCCTTCAATAGATACATTAGTGGCTGAGCACCACCCTATTGAGCTGAACCACTCCAACCTGTCCAATTCCATAGGGCTGTTCAGTTCACGTATCAGATCAATCCAAACAGGTATCAATCGAAAAGGCAAATCCCAGCTCATGCTCACAAATCTGCAGATGCAAAAGAGGCACCAATCTGGCCGTGCTAGTCCAACAAGCCCTATTGATGAGGAATTGATCACCGAATACAAGTACTCGTTTTCGTTTTCCAAGAGTTATGAGTATTTGTGCAGCACTTTGAAAAGAGCCAAGGCATATTTGCTTGGTTTGGAGTTCGACCCGGCTTTGGAAGACCAGTACCCTCCATTGGCAGTTGTTTACGGCAACCAAGTGCCGTCTGTAAGAGGGTCATATGTCCATAGCTTGCAGGACATCAAGGACGGCAATTACTATGAGTTCTTCTATGGCAAGGGCGATGGAGTGGTGCACCAGAGGTGGCTTATGCCAGAGAATAGAGGGTTTGACTTTTACAATGAAAAATCAGGGAAGGGCCAAATTGTGGGCAAATTCGCCACCAGCGCCGGCCACGTGAACCTCATGTCAGATTTCGAAGTCATGGCCAAAGCATTGGGGGCCATTGTGGAGGCAGACGCCAAATGGAAAAGGTGAATGCGACCAACAGCAGAGCTTCCGTATCAGGAAAATCATTCCAGCTCTTCATATAAAACAGTGATCCAGAGACTGCATGTTTGACAAGGAACGACAATCAGAAAACCCAGACCGTCGGGGGTCCCTCGTTCCAAATCCATCTCATTTAAGATAATGGCTTGTGGGGTAGTGCACCTTGGACAATCTCTGGACCAAGTGTACGAGTCATTCTTGGGGTCATGTGATTCGGAAAAGTCTGAAAGCGTATATACATCCAAGCCATCACCGGTGATGTTGAAACCTTGTTTTTTGAACAGAACTTTGAGGTCTTCGTCATAGGCTCTACGAGCCTCGGAATTGCTCAATACGGCATAAGCATTCTTCAACTCGGAAACCGTGGGGCCAAAGGCCGCCGAATCATTTCTATTCTCCTTTTTTTCTGCTTTGTCTGGATGAGTTTGGAGGAGTTTGCCATGGTATGCTGTCTTAAGGTCTTTCAGAGAGACATCGTGCGGCACACCCAAGATCTCATACAACGTGAGATCCATATCCAGCAGCAACAGATTCAGAACCAGGATAAAGAGCAGATCCAGAACCGCAAAATAGCGAATTCAAAACCGCAGATGAAGAAGGATCAGAATTCAGAACCGCAGATGAAGCAAGAATCAGAATTCAGAACCAGCGGATTCAGCCGGTAATTAGAAGGTCAGCAATAAGAGTCGAACAGATAGGCTAGGCCGAGTGCGATGAGCGCGCAGAGCAGGGCCAGACCCGTGCACCACGGCAAGGCAAGATTCAAGGCCAAAGCCATAGTTTCGACTTTACTAGATTTATAGATATAATCAAGCAAAGTAGAAGGCTTCCGAGTCTCTGGTGGAAGTCATGGCGTGGTAAGTGCAGTCTTTCACATCGCGATGAGGATGCGAAAAAGTCAAGTAAAAAGCGCATCTCAAGGCTCTCACCCAGCATCAAACAGCACCAGACAAACGACAGCAGTCAGCATCAGAAATCACCACAGCAGTCAACTCTTACATTGATACTGACCCTTGAACATATACTGGTAACATACTAGTACTAAACAGGCCCACTCGTTATTGAAAACCTCTACACCAGATCAGGCCCAATGGGAAAGCAGTACAAGACCACCGACGTCAAGGTCAAAGGCGTCCACGAGCAGGAAAAAGAGTCGTTTGTGGTGGGGTCGTTTTTCAACGGCTTGCAGATCCCCCAGGATAGCAACTTCGATCTCTACAAGCACAAGAACCAGGATACATACTTTCTCCATGGAGAAAACTCCACCTTGGAGTACAATGGATACACCGACCAAGATGCTGGCGAAAACCAGTACGTGGTGGCCGTGTACGACGCCAAGGAAAAGGCCGTGGAATTGTTTAAGGCCCCAGTGATCACAGGAGCTGTCACGTCGTTGGAGAAACGGGTGCATAAAGGCCCTAGAATCAAGCTGAGAGGAGCCTTGAATGCAGCACAGAGAACAGCCTTGGGCAGGGCTTTCGGTACCAAGAAGTCCAAGGCCGCCATTGCCAACATCGAGAAAAACAGAATCGAGGCTGACAACTTGCTGCACATGGAGATGGATATCGTGGACAATGTCAAGGAGTTCACCTCCGATTTACCTACGCTCCAGCTGTTGCAGAGGGAAACGGCTGTGGAACGTCCTACCCCCAAAGCAAACGAGGATGCTGCTCGTGTGGAGGACATTTACTTGGTGGAAGACATTGTCAGCGAAAGAGAGTTGCTGTACATTCGTGTGGGTCATCTATTGGAGGAGGAAGATCCCGACAAGCGCATTGCCTACTTGCCATATGGAAAGTCCAGCTACATCAACAAAGCCATGGAGAAATACATTTCTTTGGCCAACACGAAAAAACTCCAGTTGACCTACTACGTGTCGTTGATGATTGCCGTATACAACCACCCATTCTGCCGCACCAAAGAGGACTTGATGGAGAAGTTGGAGAACAAGCCTGCAGAGGCTTTGGTGGATGGGATCTTGGAACGCTATGCTATTTCCCGGGCCCTGCAAATGGGCAAGACAAAAGACCGTTCTTATGTCATTGACCCTTTCCACCAGGATAAGTTGTTGTGCCATGCGTTGGCCTTGATGTTCCACCTAGAAGGCTTCTTGCTTGAGATTCTTCCCGTGGCTGCTGCATTTAATATAAAACCCACGCGGGTGCAGAACTTGCTCCGAGCCTTGGGTGCGCTGGTCAAGCCGGTGGGTGTGGGTGAGGCCCAGGCCTTGGGTCTTTCCAAGAGAGAGGCCCAGAACTACAAGGTGGCCTCGTTGAAGGTGCCTTTCGTGTTGCCCACCATGATGAAGCGTGGAAAGAGAAGATAGACATTATAATCACTAGTTTATAGCCATGTGTGCAATACACATAAATCAGTAGACGTTATTGGCTAGAACATTAGAATGCATTAGCTAGACCATTTGAATATTTTAACCATAACAGAGATATAATTAGTTATATTCATAGTGACCTGATTAGAGCTAGTAGGGGCTTGATATGGAGGTTATTATGAAGCATGTTATAATCCTAATGGAAACACGCTCCAAAAAAAAAAAGATTGCAGCACCACAATTTCACACATGGTCTCCCACTGCATTACTCACTGTGGCCCTAAGTGGCTTAACTAACGTTGATCGGACGGGAAACAGTGCATTTCACTTGGTATGGCCGCAACCGAAAGTAAAATTTTTGGGATAAACATGCTTAAAGGATGTAATTTGTGAAGGTACTCTTTTCCCTAAGCAATATGTAATCTTTCTTTTACTATATTTCAAAAATCCATTTCCACACTTGGAGTGATAAGTCATGATGAAAAGTCGTGTGCGCGCATCGCATCTCCACATCAATGCACTGTTAGTCCACGGTCACCAACCACCAGTACTACACTAATATCACACAGCCCAATGGTTTCGGCAGAGCAACTCGGTTATATCCTAAACAAGCTTGCAGGATGTGAGCAGGAAATGGGAGAGGCAGAAAAAGAGGCAGAGATCTTCCGTATCAACAAGACACAGGCCCTCTACGCCAAGAGAAGGGCCCTAGTCAAGGATATCCCCCAGTTCTGGTACATCATCCTTGCCGAAAACGACGATTTCGCCGAGTACATCCGCGTGGAGGACTTGAAGTACTTGGATTTCATTGACGATATCTACGTCCACCACCACGTGACCGACACCCCAGACGAGCGTGGCTCGTACCGAGACTTCTCCATCACCATCTCCTTCAAGGATGCAGGAGACACGGTGCCCACACAAGCAGTGACCAAGCGGTTCTGGGTTGCGGTGGAGGATGGAGAAGAGACGCTTACCTCAGAGAAGGTGGATGTGCAGTGGCCATCGGAGCTCGCTGATATCTGTCCGCAAACCATCCGTCAAAATAAGAATGGAGCCTACAACGCGGACGAGAAGAAAAGATATAGACAAGGAATGCGGTCGTTGTTTGCATGGTTTGAATGGACGGGGAAAAAACCAGGCAAGGAGTTCAAGAGTGGAGAGGATTTGGCACGTTTGATCCTCGACGATATCTTTCCAAATGCCGTCCGTTACTATGTGGAAGCCATGAACAATGGACAAGAGGAGAGCGACGTGGACACTTCCGAGGGAGAGCAATTGGATGTCAGTGATGAAGAACACGATGAAGAGCGTGACGAAGAAGAGCCGGAGAAGAAGAAGGCCAAGACAGCATAACGAGAGCATGAAATTATATGCGTGGTGCTGTGGAGCTCTTGTGGAGTTACCAAATGGATGGAGTGAAAAATGAGACACTATTAATTAAAGACAATAAAGTCGGTGAAAATGGAGTTGAATGTATTAAAGGTGTGGATGGATGTATGGTAAATTCCTCATACTTTTGCTTGTAGTACTCAATGGTAGTCATACGTATACTGAGAATGGTAGAGCTACTTATAGGTTTTGGTTCGTCAAAGAAATGAATCCTGTCTGTAATGAAGCAACGGTGTTTCTAAAGGGCTTATGCCTATGGTATAGCTTAGGTAGAAGCAAAAGGGTGTTATGAGCCCGGGAATATAGTACGCGTTATGAGCCCGGCAGTCCACAACAAGTGGTTGCATCCTAATTTATAGCATAGACTATTACTTAATCTTCAAAGAATCTAATACACTCGACAGAGTAGATTTTCTGGATGTACATTTCCTTTTCCCAGAGAAATGTGATCTTTTTCCCGTGGATCAGGTGGATGGAAGTCTGGTATGTTTGATGAAATGTAGGCTCCAATGCGAGAGCCCATATAATTCATATTTTCAACCAAAAATAAAAAAATTGGATGTTTAGATATTCTGAAGAATCCAGTTGTTCCAAACACCGTGTAAGTTTAAAAATGGGCAAAAAAGACTTTCTGTATTTTTAACTGATGGATGTAGATTTGGCCAAAAGTGAGCACTGCCATAGAAAACTGCGAAACGGGTACCAAAACCGAGATTTCTTCTTACAACCTCACTTCACCTCACAATAATACCTATTGATGTACACAATAAATATTATGAATAAAACAGCCTTTTTAGACTAGAATTTAATTATTCTACTCTCTTCGCTAAGACCTAAGCCTTCAGAAGAGAGGAGTGGGTGCAAACTCAGTAGATTACACTAGTAATGAGAGTTCCAAGACGCGGCACCAATAGGTACTAGTGTAATGAATTTGAGGGTCTCAGAATGGCCATTTTAGTCCATTTCAGTCCTACTTAGTCCTAGTTAGTCCTAGTTAGTCCTAGTTAGTCCTAGTTAGTCCTAGTTAGTCCTAGTTAGTCCTAGTTAGTTCAGTTTTAGTCCTAGTTAGTCCTACTTAGTTCAGTTTTAGTCCAGTTTTAGTCCAGTTTTAGTTGATCGTCAGTCCATTGTCAGTCAATTTTCAGGCTAAACTATAATTATATTCAAATATTTACTTACTCGAAGAGAGCTCCATGGGCTTCTACAAACAGGAAACTGAGCCTTAGTGTACTATGACCAAATCTACAGAAGATTATCTTGGAGATTAAGATAACAAACAGATTAAGATGAGCAGGTGAAAATGGGAAAAAATTTACGAGGGATGGAAAACAAAATATCGAGCCTATGCCATTATACTTGACATTCATATTTGGTGAAATTCTGGGGAACTCTGAGGGTGGACAGGGCTCATATGCATGGGTACACAAGTGCCAGAACCACTCAATGATTCAACCAATTGCAAAAAAAAACACATCAATCTATTGAATTCAACTCACGTTCATCGTTCTAAAACACCCTTTGATAATACGACTCAATTGGTTTATTAATGGTTCGCAATCGTTCAGTGTTCATGAAGATTTGTGCCTGAAGATTCATGATCATACTTAAATGAATTGGAATGAATTGGTTTTACTCCATACAAATTGATGGTTAGTAAGCAAGACAATTATTAAGCACAGATCATCATTATTTTCTGCATTGGGCAATGGTTTGTGGCCATGGTCATAGTCGATTACTAACCCGGGTGATTACTAATGAGGACTTGCACTTACGTCCGACGCGGCCAGGGTAGTCTATCCGCATAGGCTCCAAGTTATATAGATGGGTCTTGCATACTGGAAGTACCCCAGATACCCCTCCACTCCCTTCCACCCCTTACTATAGTCCACCCTCAACCATCAATTTTCTCTCATTTATATTTTCTTAAAAATTACTATAATTTTATATTCACTGTTCTTGGTATGGTGGTGGTTGAATTGTGGCCCGTGGCCTGTGGCTGCGAAGAGTATATACAGGGAGCAATCCACCGATTCGTGACGCATTGTGGAAGTATATAAACTAGTCAAACCAGTCTACCATCCCTCAACTTCCATTGACCATCAATTGACCATCCATTGACCAATCATAAGTATCCAATCACAATTGTCAATACTTATAGGATCCATCATTACCATACTCAAGCTTATTCCATAGCTTATTCCATACTTTATTCCATAGCTTATTCCATAGCTTATTCCATAGCTTATACTTCTTCCCCAGTATGTCTAAAATCATTGTTTTCGGGGCACATGGAAAAGTCGGCCAAAGAGTCGTCCAGCTCCTCAGCAAATCCTCCAAGTACCAGGCTACGGCTGTGGTGAGAAACGCAGAGCAAGACAAGCAAATCTCCAAGATCGCTGGAGGCAGTGTGGCCACCCAACAAGTCAAGTCACTCGCAGACATTTCCGTGGATGAATTGACCCTGGTGGTCAGTGGAAACAAGGCCATTGTGCTCAGTGTGGGGTCTGCAGGAAAAGACCTTTTAAAGGTGGACTTGGATGGTGTGGTTAAAACATTTGAGGCTGCAGTTAAGGCCAATATCAGACGGTTGATTTTGGTCAGCGCAGTGTATGCAGACTCCCGGGAGTTCGGTGCAGCTTCTCCCCTCAGAGACTACTACATTGCCAAGTACTACGCCGACCGTATTTTGCAGCACGAGTTCAAGGATTCCTTGGACTACACGATCCTCAAGCCTTCTCTTTTGACGGATGGAGACGGAACGGGCAAGATTCATTTTTTGAAGGGCGAAAAGGATACGGGCCTGGTGGACCGTGCAGATGTGGCTCTGGTGATTCTTGAGATTTTGGACAACCCCAATACTTTTGGAAAGGCCTATGACTTTAAGAATGGCGATTTAGAGATTGCTTCGGAGTCTACGTGGAAATGAAGCATACAGGACTAGAAAAGATCTAGTAAACTTCGAACGTAACTGAACTTAACACATTTTTTGATGAAAACTATTCAAGATAGGAGTTGATCCTACAAAACCAAAAGGATAATGTCGAGGAACTAAAACCTACAAAATCAAAAGGATAGTGTCGAAGAACTGAGAACTTTACCGTGGCTCCCACTCTTGGGTTGGTTGACCACATGGCCTGGGTATCATTACAGCTTCAAAGGTTAGTATAAAAGATTCGGTACTTCAAGATTTCACATTGGATCAAAACTAAACAGAAAAACACCTTGATTTCGAATGTATTGACTACATGTCTTGGTACTCATCGAGAAGAGATTTCATCTATGAAAAAGGCAGTACTACTCCTGAGAGAATTACCAGAGCTAGAAGTGGATTGGGGTTGAATTAGAATTACAACAATAGTTAGAGCAAAGCTTCATATAACTTTGGTTTAATTCAATGAGCCTGCGCTACTCGTAAAGAGTAGAGTTTAGTTGGGTAAAAGCAGTATAGCAAAATAGTATGGTAGAGTGTAACACGGAGAGTATAGACATTCATGTGAATATGAAGGGTTATTTGTATTATTGGTGGAGACTTTGAATAAAGAATTAGAAGGGTTCACTTAAAGAAAGCAGACCAGACTGGAATTCATAGATGGTCATTGAGCTTATACTAAAGGTACTTTGTATATTGGGGGAATAAAGAAATTGGATATTAAAACAAAGATTGGGATTTTCTAATGATGAAATGGCAGCACATTAATGGTATAGTACTTAATAACTGGTAGTAGTAGTGGCTGGTAACTGAGACATTTGTTCTTAAACCAGTGAAGAGTAATACTAGACCTCGTTCAGAGTATTACTGGTCCCTTTAGAACTGCAGGACATCGATTATGAGGCATTGACCTGATATTATTTTCAGTTGATTTTTTTAGATCCATACATACTTTAGCTTGAGTAATAAAGAGTCCTCTTGCTCTAGAGATTATCCTAGGTTATGTTCGCTGATGATCGCACACATTAATGTTCATGCCAAAGTTGCACCCAGTTAAGTGCAGGAGCCTTTTGCAGCAAGACATGAATAGTTGTAGTTCATGATTTAGCTCGTGATATTTACATTAAAATCTAAATTTCACTTTCAAAAATACCGATACCATAACTACTTCATATCTATATATCCGTATTATACTGCGATAATATATGTCAGCTTTAGACCCGCGTTAGCGCACTACCAGAAAGATTCTAATTCCCAACGTTACTCCTATAAGATTCGTCTTAGTATGTTTTATACTTAAAAGTTATTCTATTTGTTATTGATAAACGAGGAGGAATTGAGCCTAGCTAAATGTTTGCAGGAGAGCGATCAAAGAGGCATAGACCCAGCGAATCGACTGGGAGAAAGTGGGCCGGATAAACTGAGCCGGAGAAACCCCATCTGATTGGTCATGGTTCCAGCAAGCTCGGATTGAATGGTCACGTATCGGGTAAAACTGGTCGTATAGCTCTCCCTGGTTGTATTGATCTGGGTAGCTGGCTAGCTAATCAACTGGGCACGTGTGCTCAATCACTGTATGGGTAGTGCTCTGTCCATATTGAATCTAACTACTTCCATTTCATTGAAGCATACATATAATTGTATAGGTATAAGTATGATGCTAAGCTGAGTATAACATCATTTTAAAACAGTCTAGATGATTCTTATTTTCTGATGATGTGGTTGGAAGTCATTACTTAAGAAAAGCTCTGGAAGGCTAAACTCATTAAGAATCCCACCAGACCACGAACTATTGTATCTTCAAATCTTCAAAATTCAACTGAGACAAAAAAAAAGAGGAGTAATTCAAGGAAATGGTGTTTTTTAGGGTTACCATTTTGGTACAGAGACTATATGTATAAGAGTGCACCCTAGAATATTGATCGTTGGCTATTATTCAGGGACTGTTGTATTGACTGTTGTATTGACTGTTGTATTGAGCAGCCCCAGATGTGTGAAAATTCTCCAAAGCACTAATAATAATTCTTCACGTCAGGTACTAAATGAATACAGTCATAGAACCATAGTCACCAAACACAAGAGAGTATAAGCACTGTGTGTTATGTTCTTCAATACATCTATTGCTTAAACTTGTATCCGTTGATGGTTCATCAAGGAGAGGAACCGAGGTGGCTTATATAACTTTGAGAGAAACGTGTTACCGGAAAACTCTCCACCAGAACAATGGTAAGGATTGTTCTGGAATATTCGAAAGGACCCATCGGAGCACTTCGTGCATGGATGGCCAAACGCCGTATCACCATTGTAACAATCGGACTGAGAGGCTTCATAATACCTTCATAGGCAGGGCCCTGCCTATGGTGGATCTAACACTGGGTATAGTAGTTTATTATTGAGTCTATGGTTGACATAGTAAGATTAAGCAGCTTCTAGACCTAGACCCTAGACAGGATAACTATTTGGCTTTAGTAGGTTCACTAGTTGCTAATTTCGAGTATTATTAGCACTACTAGAAGTGTATGGACCCGGAATAAAGATAAGCTATATACTAAGTTCCACCATACTCTAAAACTTTCTTCCTCCAGTAATCCTATCTGTCTCTAGAATACTCCAAATGCTCGAGTGTAGAGTGTAGAGTGTAGAGTGTAGAGTAGTACTATGTCATTGATAGATCCTCTAGATAGCTGGTTAATATGAGTTTTCAAAAATGCATCAAAAGTTTCTACATATACTTTCATTTTGGTTTGAGTGTATGGATCTGAACCCGTATCAAAGCTGCAGTAGTTAGACCCATTAACATACCTTATTACACCCATCACTGGAAACCCATTATTTGAATATAACACCAACTAAGATAAGAAAAACTCTTATTAAGGCTTTGACCCTAAACTTGTTTTTATCATGGATTTAAAGTCTCAGTATTATGGTGTAGGCGAGTCAATCACCATACCGAATTTGTATATACATTTAATGGCCTGTAGATGAATATACGCCAAAAAACAAACAAACAAACAAACATCAAAAACAGTTTTACTGCTGCTACTACCACATAAGACCTCCTCCTATAGATCTCCAACCCATTCGGCTTCTGGGCCATAAGAATTACCTCCCAGTAAGTATATGCCAGAATTATAGCAAGACAGTGGGAGACCACGTTAAGAAATCACATCACATTACCCTAATTCGTCCAATTTCATATAATCTAAACCAAGCCATACCAAACCATCCAAGCTATCCCAATCAAAAGCACAAAACCCAAAACCCAAAACCCAAAAATATAAAAAATCCATTTTTAGTCAAGTCCAGTCTTGGATCGTATTCATGCATTTCTGGTGTTGAAATCGCCTGATGCGACTACACTTCTACCTCATGTGCAGACCTCCTCAGCACTCGAACACCCACTTCCTCACTTAGCATACACCAACTCCACCCCACCATCCACCACATTCACTCTTGCTATGCTAAATTTGCTGAGGTATCTATCCACTAAAGCCACTGTGCTTCAGGATATTGTCATTGTGGGAGGAGGACCTGCCGGACTCTCGCTTTTGGCTGCTCTCAAAAACAACCCCAAGACTCTGGACCTTTCATGCACATTAGTGGAAGGACTGAAGCTTTCAGGGGTCCGGGCTTTTGGGAAACAACCTCCTCCTCATTATACCAACCGGATTGTGTCGTTGACCCCCAAGTCTGTGCAGTACATGAAGGATAAGGTGGGCAACTGGGAATTCTTGGACCAGAGCAGGGTTAAGTTCTACGACCATATGGTTGCATACGATCTGCAGGACCCTGAAGCAAGAATCCATTTTGACTCTTCTACGGTTCAGATCGATGGAGATCCTACCACTATTGCTGCCATGTGTGAAGTGCTCAATATACAGGCGTCGTTATTGCAGAAGGTGGAGTCGTTGTCGGAGATATTACCCGATGAGGAAATCCCCACTATTGTGGATGAAGCAAAAGTGGTGGATATCCGGTCAGGTGACCAGGAGAACGGCTTGGATTGGCCCATCGTGTCGTTAAGCACAGGAGACAGCTACCAAGCACGGTTGCTCATTGGAGCCGATGGACAAAACTCGCCCGTGAGGAAGTATGCGGAGATCGAGTCTCGTGGCTGGAGCTACGATCGGTTTGGTGTGGTGGGAACCTTGAAGTTGCAGTCCAACGACTATAGAGATATCGCATGGCAAAGGTTTTTGAGCACTGGGCCCTTGGCCATTTTGCCCTTGCCCGATAAAAATGCCACGTTTGTATGGTCGACTACACCCGAGTTGTCGGAACTCTTACTCAAGGTGGACGAGCAGATTTTCCCCCACCTCCTCAATGCTGCCATGACCTTGGAGGAGACCGACTTGAACTACTTATACAAGGTGTTACACGCGGACCCTGCAGACAAGAGTGTGCTTTCAGAAATTGCATGGAGATTATCCAAGTTCTCGGAACTGGACTTGGACTCTAATTACCCTGTTCCAATTGGAGAATTGACTCCCAACTCCAGAGCAAGGTTCCCCTTGAAAATGCTCCACTCCGATACCTATGTGGCGCCTCGTATAGCGTTGGTGGGTGATGCTGCACATACCGTGCACCCATTGGCTGGACAAGGCCTTAATATGGGCCAGAGTGACGTTGCATCGTTGGTGAGTGCCATTGAAACGGGTGTTGATCGAGGCCTTGACATTGGCTCCACGTTGGTGCTTGAAAACTACAACTCCGAGTCGTGGCCTGCAAACCATGCATTGATGGGTGTGTGTGATAAGCTCCATAAGATATTCTGCACGGACCTTGGACCGGTGGTGATGATCCGTGGCTTTGGCTTGAAGGCATTGAATATGTTTGATAGTGTCAAGGAGTTAATGATCAAGAGTATCAGTGGGAGATGAGAGAAGAGATATAGGTGACAGTTATGTAAATAGAATGCTAACGAACGATGAACAACTATGCCTAGATGAATAACTCCCAAGATTATTCACTTGAAATTTCAAATCAACGATGCAATAAGGTGAAGAAGCACGTGATTAGCAATATAGTGGCACCTGCATACAGCCCAAGACACTTTGCACCTGGAATGTCCATTCGGTCCACCAATGTTTGTTCCGTTGCACATCCGGACGCTTGCGTCGTTGCAGCTGTTTTCCAGTCTCTTCAACCCAGAGTCCCGGAAGCCCTGTTTCAAGGTGGTCGAGCCCATCAACACCGATGACCTTCTTATCAAAGACAAGTATCGCACGCTCCGAGATGATTATAGGCCACCCAAACATCCTCTTGTCTTATGCCACGGTCTTTCTGGCTTCGACACGTTAACTCTCTTGCAATTCCCATTGATCGGGAAAGAGGGCCTTTCAAAGAGCTATGATGGTTCTCATAGCACACCAGGTGAAATATTGCAGAGCAATAGAAACAAAGAATCCCAGAGGCTTAAAGACTATGAGTCTGACCTCCAGTCTGTCTCGGACCAGCTCACTTCCAACGCATCCATCTTGGTTAATTATTGGCATGGCATCGAGAAGGCTCTCACCAAGGCAGGAGCAAAGGTCATCATAGCAAAAGTGCCTCCGTTCGCAACTATCTCTGAACGAGCACAGCTGCTTGACCAGCTCTTAACCAAGACCTTCGCCCAAAACACCGAAAAAGATAAAGATAGAAACGAAAGGGTAAAGATCAACTTGGTGGGTCACTCAATGGGTGGTCTAGATGCACGTTATCTCATTTCCAAGATCCAAACAGAGGACTCTCCATATGAAGTGGTCAGTCTCACCACTGTCAGTACGCCGCACCATGGCTCGGAGGTAGCGGATTTTGTCACGAGGTTAGCTGGAAAAGACCCGCTTTTGGAAAAACTCTGTCCGAAAGCCATTCCACAATTGACAACCAAATATATGAAGGGCTTCAACGAGCGAGTGAAGAACGACCCCAACGTCACGTACTTTTCATACGGCGCTCTGATGCACCCATCGGGAATCAAGCTTTTCCGGGCCACGTACGAGATCCTCAAGTCTGAGATTCTTAACAACGGGGGTGTCCATACCGAAAACGACGGCATGGTCAGTGTCAAGCTGTCGATGTGGGGGAACTACCTCGGCACCTTGGATGATGTGGACCACTTGGACTTGATCAACTGGACCAACCGTGTGAGGGCCACAGTGGACCAGCTTGTATTCAACCAGCCACCTTCATTCAACCCTATTGCTCTTTATTTGGATATCGCCGATAACTTGAGCAAGGGAGGATTCTAAGCCATCATCCTGGCATTCAACTGTTCATTCATTCATTCAATTCCGAACAAAATTCTTTGACAACTGTCATTTTTTTCATTCTTCAGTACAAAGACAAGCCCTATGATAGGGTAATTGCCTTGGTATACTGGAACTGCTCGATTCCCCACGTGCTGTTGAATCTGCCTGTGCCACTGGCCTTAACTCCTCCATGAGGAATGGTAGCCTCATCGTGGATGGATGAGCTGTTCACATGCACTCCTCCCGACTCCAAGCGTTTTGCTAGATCAACTGCCTGGAGAGTATCCCTGCTCCATATGGACGTCTTGAGACCGTATGTGGAGGAATTTACTTTATTAACGACCGCATCCAAATCTCTAAACTTTTCCATGCATATAACAGGACCAAATGTCTCTTGGGATGAGATTTTCATATCATCCGTGATGCCCTCAAGCAAAAGCGGTTTGGGATCATTGACTTCAAAAACACCTGTTCCGATTCCAGTCAATTTTGCACCCTTTTCAAGCGCATCCTCCACCAAAAACCGAAACTTCTCAACGCCATTCTGGTCTCGTTGTGGATAAACAAAAGCCTTATCTTCGAGCATAGCTTTGGCAGTGTTGCGCAAATGGGTCTTGAACTCATCATACACATCCTCATGCACATAAACGGTGTCTAGACACATGCAAATCTGACCCATGTGGAACCAGCCACTGAACAAAGCACTGGCAGCGGCTTTGGCCAAATCTGCATCCTTGAGAACAAGCGAGACGTTTTTTCCGCCCAATTCCAATAAGGCAGGCTTGAAGTACCGTGCGGCCAACTGAGAAACGTGTCTTCCAACCTCGGTCGAGCCGGTGAAATTGATCATTCTGATATCGGGGTTTGCCATGAGCATATTCGTGGCTACACCATGCTCGTGTGGCTCCACATGGATCAACTGGAGGGCTGCTGGGTGTACACCTGCCTCCAAGAAGTGATTAACTAGCAAACTGGGGATACGAGGTGCTTTCTCATTGGATTTGACAATCACTGAGCATCCAGCTGCCAAAGGTGCTGCAATTGCACGAGCAGCTAAGATCACAGGCGCATTCCACGATGCGATAGAGACCACGGGTCCAATTGGGGTTTTCACGGAAAATGCTAACTTTGTATCTAAGGTTTTGAGGATGGATCCATCAGGATCGGAGACTTTCAGTGCATATTCTCGGATATTGGCCACGGCTCCTGTAACACCAAGCGATGCAAGCGGTTCTATGCACCCTAGCTCTTGGTGGGCTTCCAGATACACGGAGTGATTTTTTTCAATGAGATCAGCAGCAGTAAAGAGGATCTTGGATCGCTCATTGAAGGGTCTCTGCTTCCATGCAATGAACCCGGCCTTAGCATCGCTGCAAATCCGGGGTATCCAGGCCTTGTCGATGGGAGAGTAGTCGTGGAGATGCTTTGCGGTATTGGAAAGCACGGGATGCACGGATTTCGATATCACGGACTTCCCGTTAAGAATAGAGGGAATAACCCGCATTGACGAGGTTGAAGCTTTCATGATGGGGGATACGCAATACGTGTAATAGACTTGAAATACCTGTTCGCATAGGACACCAGTACCTCTGCGTAACCTTTATCTGAGTTTTTCGGCAAATAGTGAGATCTAGGCTGATCTATAAATTATTGGTTGTAAGTATAAAATATACATTGTATATATGTTGAATGTATGTTGAATGTATGTTGAATGTATGCTGTTTGTATCTTGTATGTATGTTGAATGTATCTTGTATGTATCTTGTATTTATAGATGTAGTCGTGATTGTATGGTGGATGGTTGTCAGTTATAAAAAGGATACTGAGTAGTTTATAGTACTCATAGTTCAGTAATTAATGAACCAAATATTTGGGGGATACGCCTCGTTTTATATCCCAAGAAGTGACACAAACAACATGAAACATCGAGCGCATATGCAATGCACTAGGTGTTTCATACCATGAAGCTAGACCTGAGTGAGGTTGGCGTGGGATAGTAGGCCGAAGTAGCGTCTACATGCTCAGGCTACATGCACAAGGTGCTGGTCGTTCAATGATGTATTAATACATACAGAAGGTTTCTATACATACATAGGATTCTCAACAATTAGTAACCGAAAGCAGCCAACTTCTTAGCATCGTCGGAGTCGGCAACTTGAGACTTGGCAGCAGCCAATTTCTTGACAGCAGAGACCTTTCTTTGGTAGTACTCAGCGGCCTTCAACTTTCTCTTCTCCTCCAACTTCTCGACGATAGACTCGTACTTCCAACCAACAGCAGCAGACAACTTACCAACGGTGGTGTACTTTCTGCCAGGTTGCAATCTCAAGACTCTCAAGGCTTGTGGAACGACAACTCTCTTCTTTGTGTCGTATGGAGGAGGAATACCCTCAAAGACCTTCAATCTCTCCATAGCGGCCTTACCTCTGGCAGTCTTGTGAGGAATCATACCTCTGATGGCCTTGTACAAAACTCTGGAAGGAGCTCTGAAGTGGAAAGGACCCTTTGTTCTGTTGTATCTGGTGGCCTTTCTCAAGTAGTCGTGGAACTTCAACTTGTTTCTGAAGAACTCACCGGACATGTTCAAAGCCTCACATCTGACAACAACGACCTTTTGGCCGTTCAACAATTGCTTGGCAATGATGGATGCCAAACGACCCAACAAGTGGCCCTTACCGTCGATGACAACAACTGGTTGGAGATCAGACATTATGTGGTTGTTTTCTGTGTGTAGAAGAGAGTCTAGCCTAGGAAAAATTTTGAAGAAAAAACGTGAGGTTTCCCGCGACCGGTGGTGCACGTAGGCGCGAGTGCAGGCCACCTCGCTCACTGGACCTTTAGGGCTTGAGCCCTCATTGCTTCTTTTGTCTGGTGCACGGGTCTCGCCCCACTTCATTCAGTCCCAGTCCGTCCCAGTCCCAGTCCCGTCTGCGTCTGCGTCTCAGTCAGTCTCAGTCTCACTCTTAGTCTCAGTCTCAGTCAGTCACTCTTTAGTCTCAGTCCCGTCTTCGTCTCAGTCCCTCACCCTCCAACCTCCAACTCTGCAACCTCCTATCTCTGATTCCACTTTCTCTATAAATAGATTCATGAGTGTTCTGTATTAGATTATTATTTCTAATTAAATTCTTGGTCTATAGTTAAATTAATATTTATGAATATGTAATCAGATTACATTTATGTACTGATGGGAATAGAGTTCAGAGTGGACATTTTGTAGTGGTGTCTTAGTCAGTATCAGGCTTTTGGTGCTGCTGCTGGTATGGTCTCAGTAAGCAAGAGCGAACGGCGAACCCCAGCCAATTCTCACACTACCACTACTACCACTACTACCACTACTACTACCACTACTACCACTACTACCACTACTACTACCACTACCACTACCACTACTACCACTACTACCACTACTCTTACCACACTATGTATGATCTATAATCTCTGGAACTAGTACGTCTGTTTAGTCCATTACTCACTACTACTACTACTACTACTACTACTACTGGACTACTACTACTACTACTACTACTACTACTGGACTACTACTACTGGACTACAATAGTATTAAGCAGTATTATTATATAAATAAATTTCGGATTCCTGGTCATCAAGAATTATTCGGAAAACTGCCGATTGTTTGGACACTTGTGAAACCATTGAGTTAATTGGAACATCCTGCATACAACAAGGATTACCAATGATTGATCACGAACTTAACCACCATCTTGGAATATATGAAAACATGGTTGTATACCTTTTGTATTTTGAAATATTGTAATATGAATTAGGAAAACATTTGAAACTACTATTCGGGTGAAATTGCTGTTCCAATATGATCATATGAATTTCCTACCAGATGCAGTACATGCAGTCTTCATCCAAGCCCATCCACCAGTGAATTATGTAGTAGTAGTAGTGGTATATTACAAGTCCAGTGTTACAAATGCAACTTTGAAGAAAAAAGATGCAAGCTTAGTACTATGGGAAAAATATTCAGAGTGTAGTCAGCATAAGTAGCAAGTAGAGAGTAGAGAGTAGAGAGTAGAGAGTAGAGAGTAGAGAGTAGAGAGTAGAGAGTAGAGAGTAGAGAGTAGAGAGTAGAGAGTAGTGAATACTGGTAATGAATACTGGTAATGAAAAGAGAGTAGTGAATACTAGGAAGTGATACACGATCTCATGGCAAAACCTAATTTTTTATTTTTTCTAATGTCCTAGCTCCTACCTAAACAGAAAGCTCCTTGTTCTTGATCAACTCGTTGAGAATAGCAATGATGGCCTTCATGGACGACTCGTTGGTATCGGAGTCAACTCCACATCCCCATCTGCTGGCCTTTGTACCATCTGAACTCAAGTACTGAACCTCAATGTAAGTGGCGGCCTTGTCCTGGGTTCCTGTACCCAAAGAGTGCTCGTTGTAGTTGACCACCTCAAGCAAGGTACCGAACTGCTTGGCCACAGCATCCACGAAGGCAGAAATTGGACCGTTACCGGTTCCGTTAACACTGACTCTTTTTCCGTTGACAAGAAGAGTGGCAGCAATGTCACGCGACTCCGAGTTCTTCACCTTGGTGGTGGTGTACTCCTCAAGCACAATCGATGATGTGCCAGTATACATGTAGTGTTTGGAGAAGAGAGCAGTGATTTCCTCAGTCTTCAACTCACGACCCAACTTGTCGGCGTGGTCCTGCACCACCGTGGAGAATTGTACCTGCAAAGTTCTGGGCAAGTCCAAGCCCAATGATCTCAAGATCACCCATGCGGCTCCTCCCTTTCCAGATTGCGAGTTGACCCGAATCACAGCCTCGTAGTTTCTGCCAATGTCCTTAGGGTCCAAAGGCAAGTAAGGAATTTTCCAGGACTCGTCTCCAGAGGCAAGTCTGGCTTGAGACTTGACGAATCCCTTCTTGATGGCATCCTGGTGCGAGCCAGAGAAGGCTGAAACAACAAGCGATCCTCCGTATGGAGCTCTAGGATGCGTGTGGATCTTGTTGCACTTTTCAGAGATACGGATGATGTCCTCCATGTCGGAGAAGTCCAATTCGGGCGATACTCCGTTGGTGTAGAGGTTCAAGGCCACAGTGATCAAGTCCACGTTTCCAGTTCTCTCTCCATTTCCAAACAAACATCCCTCCACTCTGTCGGCACCAGCCATAATTCCCAATTCAGCAGCAGCAACACCACATCCTCTGTCATTGTGTGGATGCACGGAAACACAGATCTTCTCACGCTCGGAGATGTGCTTGCAGAAGTACTCGATTTGGTCAGCATAAATGTTTGGAGAAGCTACTTCAACGGTAGCAGGCAAGTTGAAGATGATGGGGTTTTCCACCGTAGGCTCCCAGACTTTTTTCACGGCCTCACAGATCTCCACAGCGAAATCAGTGGGGGTATCGGAGAAACACTCGGGCGAGAACTCAAGGTTCCACTCGGTTGCAGCCTTGGCAGGGTCATCCTTGGTCAAAGACCTGACAAGCTTGGTGGTTTCAATGGCCTTAGCCACAGCCTCTTCCCTGGACATATTGAACACCACATCTCTGAAAACATCAGATGTGGCCAAGTACACATGGATCACGGCCTTCTTGGCACCGGTCACGGACTCCACAGTTCTCCGGATAAGATGTTCTCTCAGCTGGGTCAAGACCTGAATGGAGACATCATCAGGAGCAGTTTCAACGGCAAAACGGGTGAAATCAAAGTCGGTTTGCGAGGCCGAGGGAAACGACACCTCGATCTCCTTGAAACCCACCTCCACCAACTTCTTGAAGTATTCCTTCTTCTCGTCAATAGACATGGGGTCCGGTAACGACTGGTTGCCGTCCCTTAAATCCGTTGAAAGCCACCGGGGCGCCTTGGTAATGGTCTTGTTGGGCCAAGTGCGGTCAGGAAGTTCGGGGCCTTTAAACGTAAAGTACTTTTTGCTGGGGTCTTTCAACATGTTGGTGTACGGCTTTATATTGTAAGCCACTTTCTGGCGCAACACCGAAGAAGCCTTGAACATTTTGAAGCTGGGATTTGAGCTGGGATTTGAGCTTGTAGTTGAGCTTGTAGTTCAAGGAAGAAAGAGTTGGAGTAAGAAAGTATGGGGGTACTGCGGTGGAGAGGTGAAGTGGAGAAGTGAGGTGATTTTTTTATCTTTTTTTCAGCCTGCGGCCCGGTTTCGCTCCTGCCTTTTTCTTTTTGCAGTCCCTCAACCTGTAGGCACCCCTCAAGAGCTGCTTCAGAAGCCACGGATGCGACAGAAGGTGGAAATTTGGGAACAACAGATTCAATATTAGGGGCACAACTTTGGAAGCAACAGATTCAGCAGAGGGAAGAGCCTCTGAGATCACAGATTCCGCAGAAGATGAGGCTTTGGATATGAAAGAGTCCATAGGAGAGTTCTCGGAAATACCCCAAACTTTATCCTCCAAACTTCATCCCCAGCCTAACCTCAACCCTTCCTTAAAGCTTATAGCCAAACCTTAAGACACATAAAATTTTGGGGAACAAAAAAATAGGGATTGTGAAGCGGGTGCATGGATGAATTCAGAAACGATGACCAGTCGAAAAAATATGGAATAAAGAAAGGAAAGAAAACGTTCCACTATTGGTGCTAGTAGAGGTGTTGGAGGTGTTGGAGGTTGTGGTGGAGGGAATATGATGTGCCAAAAAGGTCTGACTAATACGCACTCTGGAGCGTGCACCATTGGCTACACCATTGACAGCACCATTGGCTGCGACTCGCCCAAGTAACTGTTCTCACACGTTTTCGTTCTTCAGAAATGTTAGCATTATTAGTATTATCACCATTATCAGAAAATATTATCATTATGAGTATTATTTTTATTTTCTATTGTTATTTATTATCCCCAAACATTATCGCCTCACTGACTGTGGAGTTCCCATTATTAGTGTATTATAATATTTGGGTCGCTGGTAGTATTTGCCTGGTATGCTATTGTTAGTGAGCATGTCTTCAGAGGACCCACGGAATTCCGGTATATAACCCACGCTGAACAAGCCGTAGGTATTCATGTGGTTACGGAACTTTAAATTCTGCTGATTCAAGTAAACTTTGTTTGAGATCCAGAATGGAATATTCATGCAGGATTAAGACTTATGTTCTTAAAAGCGTATTAGAATATGTCGTGTGCTTATGCCCTAACGCCTAGTAATACCGGGGTTAGTATGATCACGGTTATTAAACCGGACTTAATATGGCCTATTATGACCACTATTAGTACCATGATTACTGCCCCTGCTTAAATGTATAGTGAAAAATATTGACAGTACTGAATGGGTATTAGTGTTGGACTCATCTGTGGTAACCTTTGTCGTAGTGTTCTGGTCAATTGCAGTCATTCTGTGGTAATATAAAGTAATTGAGTCACGCTTTGGTTCACAAATTTCTTTTATATTAGGTCATTAAGTCTTTGAGTCTCTTTTTTTTTGCTTCAAAAATAGTGCAGAAGATACATCTGCTGTAGAGAAACTTCTAGTATATTATACTGTTGAAAAACGGTAACAAGGTGAACGCGCTCAGTATCCCCAATGGCTTGCAGGGATAGCGCGGTAACAAGCACCTGTTCTTCATATGCACCTGTGGTTACTACAATCGCCTGGTGCCGTGAAGGTAGACCTCCCACATATATGAGGGAGTCTGGACCATATCCACCAATACTTCAATGACTGACAACTCAACATCTTCTTCTTCTCTTGAAGTAGCCACCCCTCAAGTGTTTACATACCTTGACGAGACTATGAGGACAGTGTCTCTCAGTAACTGTCCACTGGATATCACACCATGGTTAATCTATGGTCCACCTGCGTTACCTAATCTACATATACTATTCCTGCACATAAGCATAGTTACAGTTATATCACAGAATAACTTTAAGAAATCGAGGCCTGGACTTTCAACCAAACCTCTTAGTTTGTTGTGTTACTCAGTCCTGACCAAATCAAGGCCATTTTTCTTGGCTTTTTCGGCCAAAAATTCATGCTTGGGATCTTCAGCCAAGCTTCTAAGTCGTTTGACCTCGTCAATCTTCACCAAATCAAGACCCTTCTCCTGGGCCTTTTCGGCCATATGTGTATAGCTAGGCTCATGGGCTTTTCTGAAAAGATCGGTGCATTCAGAACAATCTAGGGTCACGAGATCATGGCTTTCTGCATGTCTCTGAACAAGAGCTAGCGAAGGCTCATATGCTTGTTTCTTCAAAGCCTCGTAATCGTCGTTCTTTAAAAGCGTATGGCCAATAGCTTTTTCCTGGATGAGTTGATTTAGTCTATTAAACTTATTCATCTGTTCAAGTTAACCAGTATTAGTGTATACGTTATAGATACTAGCATAGTGGAGTCGTGGATTAGAGTACTTAGTTAATAGTAAAACAAGAGTACGATACAGGGTAGTTTGAAATCAAAAGATTTTTAACACAATAGTAGTGTTCCTCGTATCAGTAGTATTATTCATCATAGCATTTGTAATTTTGAAGTATTTTCAATAATACCTTTATCAGCAGTATTTTAACTGTATAGTATTATTCTTAGTAGTGTCACGCCTAATAGCAGTAGCAGTAGCAGTAGCAGTAGCAGTCATAGTAGTCATAAATAGTCATAATAGTATTCTTAGTAGTAATCCTAATTGTAGTATCATTGATCGTACTTATAGCCCTAATATAACTAGTAGAAGTCTGTGTGTTTTTCGTATAATTAGTCATGATAGTATTCCTAGTGTGAAATGGTAGTGTTAATAGTATTTGAGCAAGCTGCAAAATGTCAATCACTATTGAATCTTTAACATCTTGTGAACACAAGTTCTGCAAAGCCTGATTTGAAGAGTGGCTTCCCCAACATCCAAGATATCCCGTGGCTATTTTGGTAAAAAGTATTAGTAGTAGTATCTCAATGGTTTAAGCAGTAGCTCTATAGCAGCAGTAGTAATCTTAACAGTTGAAGCTGTAGTTGTAATATTACTCGAAGTCTTAGCAGCAGCAGCAGCAGTAGTAGTAGTCCTATAGTCTTATTAGAGTATATCAAAACTGATGCGTGACATTGTAAAGCCATAAGCGTGCCACTACATACCATTTCAAAGAACCGTCACGCCTCATCAACTATATCAATCAGTAGTCCTATACCCTCAGTTTATGTGACCAGAAGTGAACTTAGTAACATGGAGCAGTCCATAGTATCTATGGTACCTGTAGTCAGTATTAATGTATGGTGAGCTTAGTGTTTAAAAGATTCACCTTTTCTGTCGGAATCATCAATGAGCAGACTTTGTAGATAATCAAATAATATTTGTAAATATTGGAAGCTGCTCTCATTAGTTTAGTTCAGTAGTCTGAAAGAGTAGTCTAGAGTAGTAGAACAAAATGCCCAATGGTGTAGAGTATAGATGTAGGATTATTTACTTCAACTCATAAGCCAGGCCATTACATTAGACGGAGAATTTTCGGAATAGTCGCTACAAAATAGCATTTACTTTACACCTTGAATGCTTAGGCTAGCATACCCATCATATAAACCGACCCTTAGCTCATAAAGCATTTGTCATACACCAGTCACACACCAGTCAGATACAAGTCATATCAAGGAAAGAATAGTCTTACACATACTGATCTTATAGATATTCTAGTCATATTCTAGTCTTCTGCCATTATTATCTAAATTAGTTAAACCTTACACTAAACCTTCTATAAAATATCAAAATTATCCATGATTCACCCAGAGGGTTAATTATCTAAAAAGGATATATCATTATCTCTCAAATATAGTATTATAGCTTCTTATTTATAAAGAATATAATGCAACATTACTAAAAATAGTCATGTACTGGTCATGTACTTGCCTTATTAGACTTATTAGAGTAACATAATGGCTGTTATACTCCGGTTTACACCAGGTAGTCTGGTTACTATTTTCATTCACCGATGATTCCCCCTAGGGAAGAATCTGAGGTAGTTTAATTCTTTTAAAGGAGAGGGCGTGCGACTAAACACGAGAACAATAGTGATGAATGCCGTCCCAATATCGTACGATGTTGGGCCGCAGCGTCTTGAAGTGGCCATTGTTAGGATTAGACAGTGTAGGCTCGAAATACCGCAATAGGTAGGACACTACTTATGGCGGGTCTAACAGAAGCACGGTTTATTATTAGAATAGCAGTAGTGTAGACTAATAAATCAGTATAGTATTGTTAGATCCGATACGAGTCTTACTCGATTCATCCGGTATTTGAGCCTACAGTAACCGATTTGTTGGTAGATATCCCTTCGTTGGTAAATATCCCCTTTGGTTATAGCCTTCGGGTAAGTAGAAAAGCCAAGATCAACACTCGTCTGGTCTGGTTTGCCCCGCTGTTGGCTATTAAATTAGCCCATTCTTCCCTCTGGGGTATAATCAACGAATATAGTTTCGATTAGGTCATAAACGTACTTACAAGAATCTAACATATAGTATAGTATAGTATAGTATGGTGATATAGAGGTATAGTGATATAGTGATATAGTGATATAGTAGAGTAGAGTAGAGTAGAGTAGAGTATGTTAGATTCCGGTTTACGTCAGGCACTCTGTTTGCTATGTTCATTCGCTGATGGTTCCTCCTTCTGAGGAACCTGAGCTATTTAAGTAACAAAAGGGTGATGAGATGAGCTGATGAGATGAGATGAGATGAGATGACTAATCAGTCTTTCGGTGCCAAAAGAAACGACCAACGCATGCGCCCACCACACCGAGCACCCACTCCTCGTCCAGATCCCAACTCGCTTTGGGTGGAAAAAGGGAGTATCAAACTCTCAATCACTATCATCTGCCTGAATTGGAGATAATCATCCACATTGGCCCTCAGCGAATTTAGACTACGTCTTCTTACAGCTTACTGTTCATACCTATCCTTTGAACCATCGGCGAATGAACATAGCAAACAGAGTACCTGAAGTATACCGGAATCTAACAGAGTATAGTATAGTATAGTATAGTAGTATAGTATAGTATAGTATAGTATAGTATAGTATAGTATAGTAGTATAGTATAGTATAGTATAGTATAGTATAGTATAGTATAGTATAGTGTAGTGTAGTGTAGTGATATAGAGGTAAAATGGCATAAAAGTATTATGGCATAGAGGTATAGTAAGTATAGTATAGTATACCTTCAGAGTCTCCATAGTTATAGTAGTAGTCTCAATTGAGATCTATTCTTACATCTACCAGGTTACTTATCTGTGTTAGTTGGCCACTCCTGAACAAGAAATTTTGGGTTACTCAAAAGTTGCAGGGGTGGGCCGATTGGTAAAATATCTAGATGTGTGGCTTGCCAAGATTAACTACTGATCGTCAATAAGCTCAATCTCTATAGGGATAGGATACACATAACCATAAATATCATAACCATAGATAGTAGAATTAGTGGTACCGTAGAAATACCGATCCCTAGTCTTCATAGTTATTATGGCTCTAGTCTAGTAGTCATGAACCAGACCTAATCTAGTCAAATTATAGTAGTAATGTTAATGCTCGACTAGTCACAGTCAGTCACAGTCTATTGAAGTAAAACTCCAATTTTTTATCCAGCTATAATATTGTGGAATCACATGCCCAATCACAGTAGACATACTCTTTTTCCGGAACCAGAATATGTGGTTTATTTTGATTATGTCAGACAGGAATAGGGCCTGCACTTGAGTGCGATGGGCCTCCGCGATGAGATGCCCCAGAGAAGCGGGCCTTGGACCGCGCATCTCAGGCTGAAAAATTGTAGCGACTTTTTACTATTTTCTACTCATCTCTCTTTCCCATATACACACACAATGGCTAAGACTTCGACTAAAACCAAGAGCGCTAAGCCTGTGAAGAAGCAAGAGTCCTCATCGGAGTCTTCGTCTTCTTCGTCTTCCGACTCGTCTTCTTCCTCTGAGTCTTCTTCTTCCGACTCGGACTCGTCTGATTCTGAGGAGGAAACCGAGAAGAAGGAGGCTTCTGGCTCTGATTCCGACTCTGATTCCGACTCCGACTCCGACTCCGACTCCGAGAAGAAGGACGAAAAGAAGGAGAAGAAGGAAGAATCTTCCGACTCTGAATCTGATGACGACAAGAAGGATGAGTCTTCCGACTCCGACTCTTCGGACTCGGATTCTGACTCTGAAGATGAGAAGGACTCAAAGAAGGACTCAAAGAAGGACTCCAAGAAGGATGAGTCCGACTCCTCTTCTTCTGATTCCTCTTCTTCTGACTCTGAAGACGAAAAAGATGCCAAGAAGGAGGACTCTTCTGACTCTGGCTCATCTTCGTCCTCGTCTTCTTCCGACTCGGACTCGGACTCGGACTCAGACTCTTCTGATTCTGAAGACGAGAAGGTCTCCTCTGACTCGTCTGAGACCGTCAAGCGTGCATCCGAGGACTCGTCGGACTCCGGAGAGCCCGAAACTAAGAAGGCCAAGATCGAGGAAGAACCAGCAACCCTTTTCGTGGGCAGATTGTCATGGAACATCGACGACGACTGGTTGAAGAGAGAATTTGAGCCCTTGGGTGGAGTCATCTCCGCCAGAGTCATGATGGAGAGAGAAACCGGCAAGTCCAGAGGTTACGGATACGTCGACTTCGAGACCAAGGCAGCAGCAGAAAAAGCATTGAGCGAGTTCCAGGGCCGTGAGATCGACGGCAGACCAATCAACCTTGATATGTCCAACGGAAAGCCCAAGCAAAAACTACAAACCGACCGTGCCCGCAAGTTCGGCGACGTCCCTTCTGCTCCTTCCGACACCTTGTTCGTTGGTAACTTGTCTTTTAACGCCGACAGAAACCTCTTGTCCGAGACCTTCAGTGAGTACGGATCCGTGGTGTCGTGCAGAGTCCCCACCCACCCAGACACGCAACAACCCAAGGGTTTCGGATACGTTCAATTCTCATCAGTGGAAGAGGCACAGGCCGCCTTGAACGCCTTGAACGGTGCTTACATCGCCAACAGAGCCTGCAGATTGGACTTTTCCACCCCTAGAGACAATGCAGGAGGAAACCGCGGAGGCAGCCGTGGAGGCTTTGGAGGCCGTGGAGGTGCCCGTGGAGGCCGTGGAGGTTTTGGTGGACGTGACAGATCCGCACCCCCAAGAACTGGAGCCAACACTGCTGAGTTCAAGGGAAGCAAGAAGACTTTTGATTAATTGTTGTACACTACATAACGCTTTTCATAACCGCAATATACACAGAAATAATAGCCCCGTGCTGTGAGTAAGGCCCACCACATTTTGTGAAGTTTATTTCGCATACTACATCCCCAGATTTTATAATGGCACTTACCCAGAATGAAGGACAATATTACACACTACCCCCCCCCCCCCCAAAAAAAAAAAAGAAAAGAATCACACAATGTGATAATAAGACTCGATGTTAATAGTTAAAGGCAGTGTGATATTTTGTTACTATAAGAGAGATGTAATAAATGAAAGATTAATTGACGAGAAATTAATTGATGTAATTGATAATGATTGTGGTGTAATAATCATGTGTATAGAAGTTGGAGATAATAGTGTATTACTGTATAGTAGTAGCTAGGAACAGTGTGCAGTGAGCAGCATGGATAATGAAACCGTGGGTGCAGTGTACAACAAAAGCTTAGTAATACACTACGTTGCAACGGGAAAAGCCAATTTTTCAGATCTTTTTTTACTTTTAACCATGATTACTAATCTTTTTTTTTTGGAGGGGATGGAATGCTACTGGTTTATATTGTTGATCTGTATGGTGTAGTGGTACAGTGCGCAATTGAATTCAGAGGGCAGGAGAACACTACTAGCCATTGGAATGTAGGCTAAAAATAGATCCAATAGGGATCTACATAAATCCAACGCTGGAGATTTTGATAGTCTGGCGAATTTCAATGATCTACAGATTTCAACAATTTACAGTTTTCAAGACTCGACAGATTTCAATGGGGTACATCTCGGACATGTATGGTAGTGGTAGGTCTATAGAGTGTGGGTGCGATTTATTATGGCCATGTGGGATGGACAGATATGGATGTGTAATGGATTAATTAGGTGTGCAAGTGGCCAGTATAGACCGGATGTGCCGTGGCCGGGCGTACATGCCGGGCAACCCTAGATACAGGGCCGATCAACCGGCCTTAAAAAAAGCCGTTTATTTGTCATATTATCATGCAACAATTCGTCCTGACCCCTATTGTATGGCTTATTGTGATCTCTATTGCGAGTTCTCGTTGGGCCCATTGTAGCTTCGGCGCATTATTCGGGGTCGCGGAAGTCGCGTCGTATCCGGTCAACATGCGCATGGAAGGTGCCTGGAGGCCCAGATCGGGCTGCCTTCAACGGTATTTTTACGATCCGGCTATTATGTCCGGCTCGAGGGGTCTAGTACGAAAAACACGCGGTTTACGGCGTCGGCGTGCATGTTCGGCAACGCCTCACGTCAAAACCTCAGCCCGTAGTCACGTGACCGATCATTCCCTCTTCCGCTCCGTCTCAACTGCCCAAAACTACTCCACATCCATCTAAGGGAACTCCGCTGCAGCCCATCTAGGCTCCCCATCCGCTCATCCTCTGACCGCTCTTACTTATACCTGATCTCTCTTTTGCCCGAGCTTTATCTAATTTTGGGCATGAGGAAGGCGGTCACCAAGTTCATTGGCAAGCTGAAGCCGCACGACCACGGCTCGTTCCGGATCGATCATGGCTCCGTGGATGACTTCTACATAGCCTTGGATGACCCGCATAAGCACTTTGTTGCTGGAGATGAGATTTTAGGCCAGGTAATTTTGCTAAGTAAGAAGAACTTGGCCAATATCGTCATTACCTTTTCGCTATGTGGCTATGTTAAAATCAACGCCTCGCCGCAAAGCAAATTGCGGTCCATGAAGCATGTTTTGTTTAACCATACGATCAAGATCTATGGGCCTGACCTTAATAACCTTGGTGCCGAGAGTACCAATGCAAGTTCCCCAAGAGCTGCTGATGGCTCGGATATTAGACAAGACCCTGCCCATTCTGGCCTTCTAAATGGTCTAGAAAAGGGCGAGCACAGATTTCCGTTTGTGGTGAAGCTACCGCATAAAAAAATCTATACCAGCCTTGATTTTGGCAAGGGTGCAATTCTTTATGTGCTACGAACAAATCTTACCACGGTGGAGTCGGCCCTTGGGTCTCTCAAGCCCAAATCCACCGCCACCTCCCCGGGTGACTCTTCAATGACGCTAATGAAATCTCTCTCCAAACTCCACCACCCGTCTTATTCGTATGAAAAGACAATCAACCTTATAAGTCCGGCAGACGTTGCCATATACTCCAAACCCAAGCTCAAGAAGCTAACTATTAGAGATCCCAAACGACGAAGGCACCCCAGGGTGCAGTCCTCCAATTGCACTATCAACACTGCTGCCACACTCTCTTCCAACAACTCCGATACCGAGAGTATGAGGAATACTAACCAGCTGGCAAACAGTCCCAATAGTAATGGAGTGGCCTCGCCCAATCTGCCAGAAAACCCTCCCAACAACATCAAGGTGGCGATGGAAGTGGCACATGGTGGTTTCTTGCGTGGAGAACTCATTCCTATTAAACTCTCCATTAGCCATTTGAAGAAGATTCAGGACACCAGGGGAATCATCGTGACTCTAGTACGGGTGTGCCGAATTGACTATGGACCCGATGGCTCCTATGAGTCGTTCCGCAAAGATCTACAGCAACTGGTGATTCCGCTCTATGTGGACCCAGTCACCCTTTGTCTGGAGATAAGCACCAGCCTACGAGTTCCTGCAGATGCATTCCCCACCATCTCAGGATGTCCCATGGTATCATTCCAGTACTTTATAGAGGTCATGTTGAATCTCTCGGGCAAAACATTAAGTCTAGAGGCTCCATCAGAGCAACCCAAGTGCAGCCTTCCGCATGAGGAACCACAAGGTACCTCTCCAGGAACACCCTCCGGAGGGTCATTTAATTTCCACTCATATGCCCACAACCGGTCGGAATACATCAACACCGACAAGTACAAGAGGCTGAAGAAGTTCCTCCAGATGACTACGGAGATTGTCATTGGCACACACCGCCTGGACAAAACAAATAACTCCATCTCCGACGTCTCGGTCAGCAGCACGCGGCGCTCCTCTACAAGCTCCAACTCCCATGGACAAACATCGTCGTCGGCCATTCTCAACATCAATCCGCCCGCAACCTATAGATCTGCACAGCCTTCTCCCCATATCGGACCGGTACATGAGCTTCAGGAAGTTCATGAACTCTCGACTCCTCCTTATACTAATAATAGACCAGAAAGCGACGGCGCCTCTCCCTCCCACGCCCTAAGTCATGGACCCTCCCCAGGGGTTCCTTCCTACAACGAGATCGTCGTGCCTGCTCCGGACGTGCCGCAGAATATCACGGAGAAGCAGAAAATGCTCCAACACGAAGCAAGTCTTCTACCGTCGGAGCCTCAGCTTGATGATGACTCCGATGGCTCGGAAACCGCTGCTCCTGTCCATTTGTTTTCTAGTTGTGAAGTGGCTACTCCTTCACTGTCGGGCGAGATATCTGCTCCCAACCCAGGACCTCAGCATCATGACTTTCAAACGGATTTCGCGTCGTCGCAGAATATCGAAAGTGTGCATTACTTCAATATGCCCAACGACGACGACGAACTCTACGAAATCCCGGACATCCACGAGGGCATTGGCCTGGAGGGTGATAAGGACTACGTGCCTAACTACTCGGAGGCTGCTAACGACCGACTTGTCGATCAGCAGCCCGTCTCCAACGAAGAACATTAGACTCCTTCACGGTAATTAGACTTCTTTTTCTATTGGTAAAAGACAGTAAAGAGTAAATGACTTGTTGAGAGTTCAGAATTCAATGATGTACATGTTTCATTTAGTCAAAGTCCTAAGGATTATAAATAATTCATCAAACATTCAGCTTCTCACATACTTTTGGCAAGGTACAACTCCTTCTTCAACGACGTCACGGTGTCGGTGAGCTGGTCCCTCTCCTGTTTCATAATGTACAAGTCAGCTTCCAAGTCCTTTAGCTTCATGTTGTAGTGCGCAGAGTTGAACTCCTCATCGTCATTAGGAACTGCTTCTCCGCTGGTGGTTTCTGCATCTTGGACAGCTTCTGCTCCTCCTCCCACCACTGTGGCTCTCTTGGAAACAGTTGCTGCCTTCTTGAACATCTTCAACTCATTGTTTTCCTTCACCAAGCGGTCCATTGTGATTCTCTGGTTCTTCAATTCGTCTTGCGTCAAGTCAAGAGCCTTGCTGGTGTTTTTGACTGATTGCAATGCGTCACGGTAGTTCTCCTCGAAAGTCCTGAGCGACACCAATTTGGCCTGTAACTGGCTCTGCAACTCGTCCACCTCGGCCTTGGACCCATCCTGTTGCATCTTGGATGTACGCAACAAACTGTCGATTTGCTGCTGCAACTTGGTCACCACATCTCTGTCTTGAGATGCCAACAGCCTCAGCTCGTCGTCTTGCTGCGAGGTGTTCTTCCAGATCTCGATCAACGAGTCCAATTTGCTGGAGATACGGCCGGTAGATCTGTGTCCAGTTTCGCTAATGTCACGGTCCAGTCCTTCTGCGTCGTCGTCAACCTCCACCTCGGCATGTAAGGCACGGTACTGGTCGAACTCCAAGCTCAAGGCCTCGTACTTGTGTTTCCACTCCACAATCTCTTTTTGCAAGTACAGCTCCAGCTTGACGGTGGCTGTCAACGTGGCGATTCTGTCCTCTTGGCCCTTGATGATTTTCTGCAATGTTGAGATCTCGCCGATCTGGTTCTGCATGAATGGTTCGAACCGGTTCTGTCTCTCTTTGAGCTGGCTGTTTTCTGCCTCCAAGTACACCAACTTATTCATCAAGTCGAGTCTGTCTAGCTTGTACTTAGTCAACTCGGTGAAACCTCTTCCAGTGGTGATGCTGGTGGAGTCTGCATCATCATTGATGGCCAAGTCATTAGGGTCCACAGCATTTTTCAACTCACTGATGAGAGCTTCTTTTTCTTCCAACTGCTGCTGGTGTTTCTCTTGCTGCTCGGAGTTTTTGGCCTCATACTCTTGCTTGAGCTTGGCATTCTCTTTCTCAATGGCATTAATCTTCTCGGAGGCTGCCTGCATTTGGGCACTGGTGGAAGCCTTCAACTCACTCAACTCGGTATTGAGCTGGGCAATGATGCGCTTGACACTTTCATCGTCATTTGTCTTTGTAGGTGCTATAATTCCCCTTTTCTTGGGGTCATAGGTTTGTGATCTCACCGAATCCCGGGCCTTAAGTTCGTTGGATGCAGTTCCAGTGAGTCCTGCGCCGGTAGAAGACGAGGAGTGACCATTGGAAGTGGTTTCAAGGTCACCAAATGCCTTGATATCACGGCCATTCAAATCTGGGGTCTTGGTCTCACGCTCACTGAATAAGGGCTCTTCCCTACCAACCTCATCACTGACCTCATAAGGAGCCGAGTCGTCAACGTCATCGAAAGTATTGGAGTTGGCGAAAGACGAATCGTTTTCTTCGGTCACAAGCTTATGCTGGAAGTTGGACGTCGTGTCTGCCTCACTAACTGCACTTGAGGAAGGAATGTCTACCTCAACAAACTTGTCTGGGTTCTCAGCACCATTAACAGGAGCAGGCTCACCAAACGTGGTGTTGATATGTTCATTTTCAAGATCTGCTCCGAGTTCTTGTGCAAACTTGGGGTCAAGAGATCTGCTGAGACGCTCGGTGGAGCCGTTAGGGGTTTTAAAGTCTTCTATACCTGCACTCATGCTTCTGCGATGACGAGTGAATGCATCTTCTGAAGGCAGAGGTGATACTGGTCTTCTATTGAGCACTCCTGCAGCTCCTCCACTTGCAGAAGCAGCGAGTTTTCTTGGGGCTTCGTTGGGAACAGTAGCACCGATATCGTCTCCATTGCGCATAAAGTGGTCTGCGGTGATGATATCCAACTCAAACACCATGGTGCCTAACTCCTGGCCATTATAGTTTTCATAAGTGGAATAGTTGCCTGGGTCCGAGTAAATATAGTCGTTCTTGTCTCCACCCATGATCAACAACTTGTTCATTTTGGGTAAGAACGTCATAGAATGACCGCAACGGGGACCTGGAGCATTTTCCGACAAGTTCTTGGGTAACTTGGACCATCTCATGGTCTGGAGATTCAAACAGTACAACGTGTCGTAGATGACACCCGAAAAATCATTACCTCCGTAGACGTAAAGACGGTCTGCCACAACACATGCAGAGTGCTCATTGACAGGAAAGGGAATATCGCCCAGGGTCTCGAGCTGTTGCCATTTGTTGGCAGTAGAATCAAAACACCACACATCGTTGGACACCTTCTCGTTGTTGTAAACACCACCAAAAATGTAGATCTTGTTTTTGTAGATGCTCATGGTGTGGTTGGTCAAAGGAGGAGGCTTCAAGTTGTTGAGTGGCTCCACCAACTCCCAGCGAGCCTTAGGCAGCTTGAAAGATGTCAATTCAAAATAGTACATATCGTTGTACACGTCGTTTTCCAATTGGCCTCCAAAAAGATATAGTCTGGAGGTGGAGCTGTTGAGCGATACTACTCCAATCAGGTGCCCGTAACGTCCACGTGGCTTGTTCAAGATGTGCAGCGGAATGGTGTACTTGCGATTGTTGATGTTGAACATGTAGAAGTTGTCGTCGGGGAACCCATTGTAGTCAGTGTCCACAGTATCACCTCCGTAGATAATATAGGCATTTCCACACAACACAG
The DNA here is from genome assembly GCA_002374485.1 of Metschnikowia santaceciliae. Classification (NCBI taxonomy): domain Eukaryota; kingdom Fungi; phylum Ascomycota; class Pichiomycetes; order Serinales; family Metschnikowiaceae; genus Metschnikowia; species Metschnikowia santaceciliae. The sequence goes on from NKZN01001875.1 coordinate 96,522, forward strand.
AAGAATGGCCCACACGAGCAGGTGGGTTGTTGTTGTTGACCACATCAATATGTTGAGCCGTTAAGCTTTCGATTTCCTTGCCGGACGAAGAGACATGGGGGGTGATTTTCCAAGTATCACCAAAAACAGAGCCATCTTTCAAGCCTCCCATCAAGAAAATGTCGTTTTTTTCGGAGGAAACGGCAGCTGCCGCATGTCTATAGCGAGGAAAAGGCGAATCAAACAACTTGTGCTTTTTCCAAGGCGTGGATGCTGTCACTGCTGGTGTATAGTCTGTATAGGCATCAAAAGAGGGCGAGGGAACAGCAGCAGCAGCAGCAGAAGCAGAAACATGGGAATTTCCATGAGCTGAGCCATTTTTTTTAGTTGAAATGGCCTCAGATACCCCATTCTTAGCATGGTCACTTTCGTTGGTGGTGGTGGAGTGCACATCGTAGTCCGGGTCTCTCTTGGACAGGCTGGACGGGCGACGAAGGTACGAGTGTCTTTCTTCAGCCGGGTCGGAGGACGCAAGCGAGGTGTCAGCGTCGAGGTCCTTTTTTTTCTTGCCGAATTTAAAGCGGGCCATTGCTAGTGTGGAAGGGCTAGGATGGTTGTTTGGGAGAACGAACGTAGTGTTCTGCTGTGGAGGAATGAGAAACTGTATGTAGCGTGCTCAGTAAAGGAAGTACCAGGAAATCAGCAAAGACGAATCAGAGATAGTCAAGTTAATGAAGGTCAACGAAAGGTCAATGAGGATTAATAAAGGCGTAGTTCCAAATTGGGAGTTTGGTTAGGAGCACTGAATCTAAAATAAGTGTAGGGCCTCAATTCGGCTTTTTTTTATTTTTTTGTGGGGAAGGGACGATGGGGGAAGTGAGCGAGCAGGCCTGGTTATATGCCCACGGGTAGACCGTGGTGGAGGAAGTCAGACTGTAGATAACGTGCGCATGGCTGAAGCAAAAAAAAAGGACGCACTGGGAGGAAAAGACGCACGGCACGAACAATCGCACTGAGAGAGGAAACTGAAGTCTAGCGAGTCTGACGCATTCCTATGAAAGAGGAAATACTGAGAAAAGCTTAATGCACCCCTTGGGTCCGCTGCCCCACATAGGAAACAGTGTTTCGCCGATGCCCCTCATATGAAACGGGCTGGAGATGTGGTTTTGACCATGGGGACTTTTTTTTTTCGTGCTGGGCCTGGGTTTATGGACCTCGGTTCTTGGGACGTGGGGTGCGCCACGAGGGGAATTGGGGTCCTAGCCTTAGCCTTAGCCATAGACCCTAACCCTCAGCAGTGCACCTCAACCTTCGACCGTCAACCTTAAACAATAAAAATGAGCTGATACCTTATTTTGTACCTTATTTTTTTTCTTTAAATTTCTTGAACAGCTGGGCTGTGCCTTTCCTGGATATAACACTAGAAGTAAAAATTTTTTTCAATGGGATCCTGATTTTATAAAAGTGCTTTTGTATGTGTTTCAAGTCTCATTGTATTACGGGGATTAGTGGGTGTGGATATCTAAATTGAAAACAATAGGTTTCTAAAAATACCCACTTCTTCCCTACATATGAATGCAAATCTCTTCTATCAATGCCCTTGAGCACATTCTTCAGCGATAAGCGAGCTTTCTGCAGTGACAATGGAATTGGGCCTTTTTTTGAGGCCTTGTTTTTGAGGCCTTGCGTCCTACAGACAATAGAGGCTTTGGCCTGAACGATCTACAATGCATAGAGAATAGGGGAAACCGTTGTTTGATTACAGTAAAAGATTCTAGGGTGGGCGAAGCGAAACACTACTGCACCCCGAAATCAAAACTAAGCCTTGTGATATGCTAGCCCGATGTGGTAATTTGGACATGTGTCTAGAATGAGTAGGTCTCTGGCGTGGCCCTGGCCTTGTCTCGTGCGTATGTATGCTAATGCAGAGGCCGCGCAGGTGTCCAATTGCCATATACGGGAAGAGGGAATTACCGGAACAAGGAATTTGGCAGCGTGCGTCTCGCCTGGTGCACGGGTGCAACTCCCTCTTTGATGCCTACTTGGGATAACAAATCAGTCAAAGGAAATAAAGAATGAATAAAAGAATAAGTCATGTTTGTGTAATAACAGCAACTGTTTGAAACTTGGCCCCTTCTGATTTCTTTTCTTTTTTTTTGTTTTGGGTGTTTAAATTGTTTGCATCTTCTGCCTCTGTTGGTCACGTGACACTATACAAATCTTCATGGAGCACACAATCTATAGAGTATACAAGATTTATTCTTTCAGTGAATGATAGTATAAGAGGAGGTGATCTAGAATAGTATCACATCTCGTTTTCGAATATAACGCAGCCTAAAAAGTTTCTGGTTTCAGTATAGTGATAGTAGTGCCAGACAGGACCAATAGTACTGCAGTACCATGAATCACAGAGCTGCAATCTTAATTCTTAGTACCACCAACCAATTTCTTGCTACTTCTGACCACCATCTATTAAGTCACTACTAAATAAGTCATTACTGTTGATTAGACCACGGAGTAGTACTGATTATAGTATATAGTACATCCTGCATACACTCCATCTACTAAGGTCAGATCGCGCTCCACATAGTACAACACATCCACCATGGGCTTCGTGTATGATCCTCAAGTGCAGCTCCGCCAGCTTTTTCCGGATGCACGGGCCTTAGAAAACATAGACGAGGTTCTTGATTACATTGGCCTGCACAAAAAAGCCACCAACGCTAAAATCGCCTCTCTTGCTGCCTCTTATGAACACCCTATCGATATACACTCGGATATCCAGACCATGGTCTCGTCGTTTCAGCAAGTCCGGCTGCATGCTCATAATACCCACGATCGAGTATTGGAGGTTACTGCTGCTATCCACAAGTTGGATATCACAAAGCAGAACTTGGTGCTTTCCATGAAGGTGCTCAAACGGCTCCAGATGCTAATGAATGCATTCAATAGTCTTCACTCCGTGATCCCTACGCATGACTATAAGGAGATCGCCTCCTACTTGGGCGCAGTCAAGGGCCTTTTGGAGTTTTTTAAGGATTACAAGTCCATTGACGAGATAGCTGTGTTGTACCAACGTATCCACCTGACCCAGAACAAATTGGTGGACGATGTGTTCATTGACTTTGAGGATTCCTTCACCAACCACTTCACCAACGATAAGCTCCAGTACGGCTGTGAGATCTTGGAGCTTGCGGGACCCAAGTATAAGGATAAGTTGCTCACGTGGTTCTATAACCTCCAACTCAAAGAGATCTCATCCATATTTAATTCGGGAGAGGCTGGCAGCATCGAGAACTTGAACCGCAGGTACCTCTTCTTCAACAACGTCTTGGATAATATCCAGACCAACTTTCTCCTGGTGTTCCCTAAACGGTGGCTGGTGGACCTAGAGCTCAGTAAGCTTTTCTGCAAGATCACCAGTCAGGAGATCCCTGCCCGTTTCTCCGAGGCTAATGTTTCTCCCACTGTGATTTTGGATGCTTTAACAAGCACACTTGCTTTTGAACGGAAACTCAACGAAAAGTTTGAGACTAATGACTTCACTCGCGTCATTCTGGCAGTGTTTGAACCCCATCTCATAACCTGGGTCAGAGAACAGGAACAGTTTATTTCTACAAAATTCGGAGAGTTGTATCAAAGACCAAAGATTCCTATGGAGATAGCCAATGCAACCAACTCTAAGGATTTGGTGGCTGTGTTGAGAGTGAACAGTGTACCGAACTTTGCAGACTCCTCAGTGGAACTTTTCAAAATCTTCCAACGGTCTTTGAGCCAAACAGTCAAGATCTCCCTGGGTAAGATTTTGGTGGAGTTATCGGTCACTTTCGGCAAGTTTATCAAGGACTACCACAACAACATTTTGTTGCCCGTGTACAACTCGTCACTCGAGCATCCTGAAGGCATTGAGTCCATCAAATACCTTACCATGCTTTTCAATACGGCCGACTATATTATTCAGAACACCATTGATTTGGAGGACAGGTTCTTCAAGGTGACGGATGCTGCGTACAGGGATAAGATCCAGTTTGAGTATGAAAAGGACATGTACTTTGAGCTCATCAGCAAATCCATCCGTGCTCTCGTCAACAAGGTATGCGTGGATCTCAGTTTCTGCTGGCGTTTATTTGAGAACAATGGCTGGGACTCTCTAGAGGCTGTTGTAGATACGTCCAACTACATGGTGGACTTTATAGCGTCGTTGGCCGAAAACCACCGCATGATCTGTCCTCTCATCATCCGTGAGAGCTACGTCCGGAACTATGTGGACCGGTTGGTAGAAAGAATCATCACTGATTTCATGAACAAGCTCAGTGTGATCAAGCCTCTCAGCATCACGGCCATAGAACAGATTCTTTTCGACGTATCTTCGCTCAAGGCCTTCTTCAAGATCATATTCGAATACTGTGAGCCTAATTATGATGAGAGCTCCAAGAAGGATTCCAGTGCTCCAAAGACATACTTGCGGCACTTGGGGACCCAGTTCTCCAAGCTCGAAATCCTCCTCAAGTTATTACTCACCCCAACACTTCCTGTGGAAAATATCGTGGAGAGCTACGTGGGAATGATTGGAGATAAATCCGTGGCCAACCTTCGAAAAGTGCTCACCTTGAAAGGAATTGCACCCAATGAACAACTGCGATACGTGGAGAACTTCAAGTTGACCATTCTCTCGCACGACGATCTACAAGAAGACTCGCCCATTCTACTGTCACTAGGATCTGAGTACCAAACTGCTGCCCCCATGGCACATCCATCTTCCCAAGCTCCAGCTGGTCCAGTGGCCCTTAAGGATGTGATGCACAACAAATCACCAGAACCGCACATCCCAGAATTTCTCAAAAACAACTCGGCCAAATTGCAGGCCATGAAGTTCAACAATGCTCTACGGGACTTTTCCATCAACGGCGAAAATCAAGTTAACAAACTCAACGAGAACTTCAAGAACTTTGGCAAGTTCTTCCGCAAGGACGACTAAGGGGGACTGCAGACAGCGCGCACCGTTATCTTCGAGCATCTGGTCTCATACTAATATCATCCACCATATCAACCATGCTCGTTAAGATCTGCGGTCTTCGCTCCACCGACGCTGCACAGGTGGCCATAGACAATGGGGCCGATCTCCTTGGGGCCATTATGGTGCCCAACAGAAAAAGAACGTGTTCTGAAGCTCAGGCTGCTGAGATCTCTGCAAAAGCCTCATTGGCTAGACAACAACGGGGACACAAGTCGGCCAAGGAGATTCTGGAGACTTTACAAGCACAGCAGTTTGATTCGCATAGAGAATACTTTCTAGCGGCCAACCAACTTATCAAGGAAAACGGTCCTTTCCTCGTTGGCGTATTCCGGAACCAGAGTGTGGAGGAAGTGTACCAGAAGGCCCAAAGATGTAAACTTGACTTTATTCAGTTACACGGCAGTGAAAACCTCCAAGACTATACTGACCGCAACCATGACCTCTCTTATGGGATCATCAAGAGATATGTGATTCCGGAGCAGTCGGAGGAAATGGCCCAGTTCTTCCCCACACTCACCCAGCAGCGCAAGGGACTTTTTCTTCCTCTTCTCGATTCCGAGGCCGGGGGTGAGGGAAAGACTATTGACTGGGCTTTAATCAACGGGCTCGATGGCGAATTTCTTTTGGCTGGTGGCTTGAACCCAGAAAACCTCGCTCATACCCAGCCCTACTTGAGAAATGTCATGGGATTTGATGTAAGTGGGGGAGTCGAGGACCCCAATGGAGAGAAGAACCCAGAAAAGGTAGCTGCGTTCATAAGGGAAGGAAAGAGCCTACAGAAAAATTACCAGAGTTGAAGAAAAGAAATTCCATAGTTAATACTAATCACCAATCCACTACCCCAATAAACAGTTCTAATTAGTCAACACTGTTCATAAAACTACACCAATTTCAAATCATTCTATAACTCTTCTCTAGCATACACTAATCTTCTTGGTCCCAATTGCCCGGTTTCCTCTGCTGAGGCATCTGGGGCCCTCCGGCTCTCTTGGCCATGATGATCTGGTCGATGGACAAGATCGTGCAGGCCGCTTCTGTAGCAAGGTTGATTGCAGATTGCTTGGCCGACAAGAGGTCATAGATACCGGCTTCGGTCACATCCACCAAGCCATCTTCCGTGGATGCGTCGATATCCACACCCTTGGCCAAGCCCAGGTTATCGTCAGCAGAGTGTGCGGCATATAACTGACTCAAGGCTTCAGTAGCATCCAAGCCCGATGTTTCGGCCAACACTCTAGGCACCACCTCAAAGGCCTTGGCATAGTTTTTGATGGCGAGTTGCAACAAGCCGGGGGTCTTTTCTCCGTACTGTGTAATTAACTTGACCAACTCAATCTCCACTGCACCAGCTCCTGGCAAGAGTCTGTTATCCTTGACCAAACCCTTGATGGCATTGATACCATCATCAATAGCTCTCTCGATATCGTCCAAGTTATTCTGCGTGGCTCCTCTCAAAACAATGGTGGAGGTTCTGGAGATAGAGTCCTCGCTTTGTCTAAACACAGTCACTCTGTCTCCACCAATCTCTCTCGTCTCAATGATATCAATAGATCCCATTTCCTCTGGCAAAGGAGCTCCCAATCTAGGGAGAGGCGTGGCTCCGCACACTTGGCAGATGCGTCTGACGTCGAACTTAGAGGGCACCTTCAACACCAAGATATGGTACTTGTTGAAGTAATGAAGTGCAAGCTCTCCGATGTTAGCACCGGCAATCACCACACGGACACCCGAATCGCTGATCTCAGAACACATGGCATCCAACTGCTGCTCCTCTCCCTTGGTGAAGTCCAACATTTCCTGCGCATTGTGGAGCAACACTGTACCCTTGGTCTCGGTGGTGGAGATATCAATGGGGCAGGTGAATACAACCACCTTCGATTTCTCCCGCACGTGCTTGACGTGGCCCTCAGGCTCACGAGGGAAAACCATACCCTTGACGACCTCGGAGTTGCCCAAAGAAGAGCCCATAATCTTCACCACACGCACATTATCAATATTGAATGCCTGAGGCTTCTTGGGGTTGAGAATCAACTTGACAGCATCCGTGACAAGACGGGAAATGGTATCCTCCAAGCCGTACTGCTTGGCAGCCACCACGGGGCGGATGACCTTGATGAGTTCCTTTTCATCCACCACATTCTCCACGGAGTCCACCACCAACTTGTCCAAAGTGTCTTGCAAGTACTTCTTGGCCAAATTGAAGCCCTGGATAATCTCCGGAACACTCAAGCCCGTGGTAAGGAGCTTCTCACTGATATTTAGTAATTCACCTGCCAAAATGATCACCAAGTTGGTATTATCTCCCATCTCAAACTCCTGCTGCTTGGAAGCCATGATCAACATCTTGACTGCAGGATGTACGATATCCAATTCGTTAAGGATGGTAGCAGCATCGTTGGTCACGAACGTCCGATCATGCTTGTTGACCAAGATCTTGTTTCGGCCACTGGGGCCCATGGAGGTGAGCACAATGGAGGAGATCTCGCGTACGGCCTCGATGTTGCGGATGGTAGCGCCATCCTCAGCCGAATACGATGAGTATCCTTGCTTGAAAAGGCCTGCGTTGGGGGCCGACGGCAATTTCAACGACATGCTTGTGTGGTGAATCAAGAGTGTGTTGGGGTTTTTTTTTCGTGCTCTCTGTCGCACGTGATGTCTGCGGGCCTACCTACCTACTACTGTACTAATAGTTACACCAGTAGATCATGCTCTAGATGCTGAGTCCTTTATGATTTAGAATGATTAATACTCATATGGTACGGTTTTTTTCCTAGCATAGCTTTTGGTGATTTGTGATTAATATACTTGATGTATAACTTCGGGTAGCCTAATAGTCTTACCTAGCCTAAGCTTGAGATTGCCTGAAGTAGATGTACTGATCAGATGTAACAAATATGGTGGGGGTCTGTTATATAGTGGAAAGATTTTAGGGAACATAAATTAGACTGTATAATATATAGCCATACTGTATAATAAAATAGATTGTATGGATAATGGAGTGGTGCTGGAGGTGGAGCCATGTGGCCGCAGTGCTCATAACCACATTGTATCAGTGTAGCATGCTATTTTCGGATAAACTTGACATTTATGTAATACAACAGCCATGTTCAAACTTGCATGACAAATTAACCATTCCATGTTACTTGAAACTGGTCAAATCCTAGGATATACCAAAGGACCTTGTCGTTAGTGGCTACGTGGTTTCCTACACTCAAGGAGAAGGTCAAGCGGGATCTGGGATCACTACATTGACCACATTATCCACTCAAATTTTAAAGCACTATAATACTCTACACTGGAAATTACTAACAATAAAAAAATGTACGGCACCAATATAGGGGGGTTTTGGATAGGCACTAAGCTTCTGGTCCAAATAGTACTCATACTGCAAGGCCATTCAAGTCATTCAAGTCATTCAAGTCATTCAAGTCATTCAAAGTCGGAGAGTGTACTAGTCACATGTATGAGTTAACGAAAAACGATGTTTCTGTAGATTCAATGACATAAAGGAAGCTATTATAAATACGGTGAATACTACATTATACTACCACTGTTTTTATACTATACTACACTACACTTTACTAGAATTTACTACACTATACTAGAATTTACTACACTATACTACAATTTACTACACTATATTACAATTTACTACAATTTACTACACTTTACTACATTTTACTACACTATACTACAATTTACTACACTATACTACAATTTACTACACTATACTACAATTTACTACAATTTACTACACTATACTGGACCACCTAAAACAAGCTAAATTTGAAAATATCAGTCATTCCTGATGTAGTTGGAGCTATAACATAGCATTCTCTAGTGAGCATTCTCTAGTGAGCTAAGAAGTACTTTAATAGAGCTTGAAATGTAATCATAGTAAGTGGAGTATTGTATAATTTATTGTAGAGTATACTAGTTTGTAGTACGTATATCAGTACATAATAGTATAATATAACATATTTTGATGAATTTATAATGGCGCCAATCAGTTCATAAGGCCATTTACGCATACATTGAACAAAGTTTAAAATAATCGAACTTTAAAATAAAGTACTCAAAACAAAGTATTTCCAGACTCACCATTATAAACTACTATTTTATATCTAGTGCTATCTTAGTATATAGGCTCGTAGACTTACTAAAGTATAGTACATACCTTCTATAGTCTGGTTCAGATGCTGGTATGTATTGGTAACCTTATTTGTAAGGTGCATAGTTAAGTATTGCACAGTCGTGCAGTGTATTAATGTGGTACGATGTAGTAGTTTATGTGAGATGGCATGACGAGTATTATAGTACACAATATGGTGTAGAGTTTTGTAACCGTAATCAGGTAGTCATGGAACTAGTCTTCTTGCGGTCTGGCCAGAGTCCTTGAGTTTTTGAGTCTGTCCATCAAGTCACAAAAGGGTGGTAATGCGGAGAATAGATGCAACTTTACCCGAGATCTACGACCCAATGGTCATACTAAAGTAAAGCCACTAGGGGTCATAATTACTATTATTAGTTATATTCCACTATTAATAATTACTGGAAGAGTCAAAACCACAAAAATGTATAGGGCTTAGAATTATTGACCCATACATCTTTTTTTTTTTTTTTGCACGAGACAATATTCCCATTTGCATTGTATCCAGGAAATCAAGCGTGCAGTTACTGCAAGACCCTCTGTGGTTGCATACATTAGTTAACAATGAGACCACATCTGCTGAGAAAAGTGACGCGTTTTGACTTTTTCCCAAAAGGTGGAAAATGTTATGGTGGTGATCAATTTGTCGTAGTTAACCATCTTGAAATCTCATGATATATACGAAGTGAGAGACTACATAGTGTCTTAGTCAGTGGCTTAAAATTAGTGTAAATATTATCACTGAGTAGCTACAAAAACAAAGTGTTATAGATCTCGAATTGGTTATCCCTGTATCACACAAGCAGTCAGTACTGGACTAGTAGGATATAAATGTCTACATACTATGGGGTGGCAGCTTGATATTCCACTCTAGTAATGGTAATAATAGTAACAATAGTGTTTCCCTTAAGTTCTTCTCTCTGGTAAGTCTGTAAAACCTGGCTTCTACTACTTCGGCTAATTTAGCAGATTTAAAATTGAAAATATGCTGACATTACATTGAACTACATGCTACACTATACTAAATACTCTCAAGACTTAAGGGAATAGACTACATACTAGGCTAGATACTAATCATAATAAATACAGATTGGATTAGATGCTAGACAAGCTGGACAGTTCATAATCAAATACGTATATAATTTTGGAACTGTTTAAAAGAAGAAAATTGCTGCAATACCGTCACCAATAGTTCCGGCAATATTGCACCGATTTGGTTTGGTCATTCAAGACGTGTTTTTGCATTGGTGACAATGTAGAGATAAGTGAGATTTCCCTTCAAGTGGATACAATGACAAGCGTGACGTATGGCTAGCTTTAAATGAAGAAGTCGTCTGATTTTTTATAAATGTGTAAAATTCTTCAATGGAATGAATCTCACTTGTTTCATAGCTGCATACTGATGACACTAGTACTATGAGTAACTTCAAGAGTTCTAGGCTTATAGATTCCGTCTATCCAAGTCCGGGGGACCATGCAATTGAATGAGTTATGCTCATGAAAATATTACTCGAATGGTGCTACCTTTCACTAAAATTTTGAGCTTAAAATTTCCAGGCGTATACCTGCAAGGTACTTAAAAAACAGCTTATTATTGAGTCATCACTAGTTAGATTAAGTTCTACCTTCTATTCTACCAACATATAGTCTAATAGAGGTTATACTTAGTCCTACATATTAAGTGAAGTGCTAGAAATCATTGAGTTATAAGTGAGGTGCATAAAAGAGGAGAGTGGTAGTGTAGTGGCATTGGCATTGGTATTGGTATTGGTCCTTTTACTGCAGTCAAAGAGTAGCATGGTGAGGTCTGGAGGAGTATATATCGGTATCATGAAGCATGTAGTATTTCAGTAATGGTATAATACATTGTTTGTTTGTTGGATCACTGTAAGTAATTTTATGTGTGCAGCAGGCATATGCAGTGTCTATTCATTGTGAATTATTGGGGTCAATACGTTTGAGTTCCCATGAACTCATCAATGAACATGGTGTATATTGATATAATTGTTTCTGGTTCTTTCTAACTGTTCAAACATGTACATAATACTGTAATACAATTTGAGTAAATTATTGAGTCATAACATCATTGTATGACTAAACACAGAGAGTAAATGCCAGACCGGTTTATGTAATGACTTTAAGTGAGCAATTTAAAACACATCCCCAAGGCTAGACTTGGGAAGAAACCATGAATGGGTATATCCACGGCAGATTTAGTACCTCTATAATAAAGCAAGTGGTCTCTATACTATATAAAAAATAGCAAACTTTCTTTCCCAGACCTCTGTGACTCCACGTGCTGACCATCTGTAAACACACATAGTTTGTATATAGAGTTAATAAGTGGACAATGTAGTCAGTAGAGAGGATGTAGCTACAATATACTTCTACCTCAAAATACAAACGGTTTCTTAGACAGATGATTTAACTCTGGTTACGTGTATGGGCTTGAAATGCTGAGTTATAAATACTGGTGCATGGATTTTTCTTTAGTAGTAGTCTGCCAAAGTCTTAAGAGGTGAGCGTTGAAGCATTGTAGTTTTGGGGGAGCTCGCTGCTTTCCACGTTTAGAAATTTTATTTACTCATGATAACTGGGCTCTTGAATAATTGACTCCATAATTCTCTGACTTACATTCAGACTCAACTTTCCATACTTTGATAATTTACACCAAGTCTTAATTTTCACATGAATCTATAGACCTTTCGTGGACTTGACTTTTCGTGGACTTGACTTTTCGTGGACTTGACTTTTCGTGGACCTGACTTTTCGTGGACTTGACTTTTTCTGGACTTGACTTTTTCTGGACCTGACTTTTCATGAACTATACCTTCATTGGGCTCAATTGGCTAAGACATATACTTTAATAGGTTTAGTTTAGCTCTATATTCTAGCAAGATTTTGCAATTCTCGGTTTATATGTGAAAGTGTATATAGTCAGTTATATGACATTTCTAGGACCCTTTAGTATCCTTTATGCTTCCCATTAGATTCTTTATCATTAGATACTTTACCATTAGATACTTTAACATTGCGATATTTCACCTTTAAAGTACTCTACCATTACATTACAGTACTAGGCCATTGGAGTAATTACTGTACCACTATGCTATATTGAATATGTCTTCTCGAGTACATCTGACACTCACCTGATTATTAAAGAGTGTCATGTACTACTATAGTATCACAGTGTCATACATATCATACCATAGTACCAGTATTAATGTACACCAATATTCGTTGTCAGTTCCACTTCTTCATTTACCTATGCTTGTCCAGTTACTATACTGTACTACTGCTACTCTCTACTACTCTACTACTCTACTACTCTACTACTCTACTACTCTACTACTCTACTACTCTACTATAGTTTACTATTCCACTACTCTACTATACATAGAGTCTATTCTACTGGTACACAGAAGTAGTCTACTCTAATGGTCAATGTAGACACTATGCTGGAAGGAAAATACGTTTTTTTACTAAGAGTCCCTTCAAGTATAATCCACTATTCTACACCCAGTGGTGTAGTCATTATGGTAGATATCCTGTTGGTACTACTACTCTACTACTACTCTACTACTACTACTATCAAATATCTCTTCCTTTACATAGTCATACTTATCCTCATGTTTTGTCGGTATGGACGTCCATATGCACTCAGACTAACTGACTGACTGACTGACAACTTGTCTCGTCCGTATAATAGCAGAATGACTCGATACTTCACCAAACATTATCTATGAATATGGAACACATGCTCAATTAAAGGACCACCGTTACCCACGTTTCTGATATTTATGGATGCTAGATGAATATATTTCCTAATTCTTCTCGGAAGTGAAGATAGTGTAGAAATATATAATTGGTGACCTATAGAGCAAATAATGTAACAGACAGTCTATGAGGTCAGTAGTCTATAGTCAGTACACTTTATAGTCAGTACACTTTATAGTCAGTACACTTTATAGTCAGTACACTTTATAGTCAATACAGTCTATAGAGTCGGGTAGTATTAGGTATAGTGGAATTCTATCGAACCATCACTTATCCAAGATGTATCAATTGAAGTATGGCTGTTTGGTTGGTGATGGTTGGTGATGGTGTTGGATGCAAGTTTATTGCTACTTCTTGGCTGTCTACTGCTGAACTCCACACGATTCCTGCGTTGACTATCGTATATAAAATTCTGACAACTGGTGTCTTTCCAAGCATATATCCCTTGCATGACGACTTGCTCCACCAAATGTAGAGCCCAGTCCTTTCTAATGATGATCTCAGACCATGGTATCTCAGGATTATAGCTCAAGCCTGAAAGATACTACTGTTCCTGAGTCACTTCCCATCCTTCTCCACCTGATCACCTCCTGTTCTTCACCTAATCTCCTCCTTCGCCTGCTCCTCCTATTCTCCACTTATTCTCCACCTGATCTCCACTTATGAGATCTCTGATGTCAATTCTCTCAATACCGCTTTGCTGGGCTATATCTCGGGGTTCTCCACAAATGGCCTCAATGCTTCTAGGGCATGCGGACTACCACCAAAATACTCCTTCAAAACCGAGTTGTACATGGCAAAGAGCTTCTCGTATTTCTCAATTTTGACCTCCTTGTCCTTGATGGCCAGCTCAAACTTGCTAATGTCTCGTTGCAACTGCTGCTGTGCCTGCTTTTTCCGTTGTCGGCATTTGGACGCAGCAACTCTATTGCGCTCAAGCAACCTCTCCTTCTTCCACGCCGCAGACCCGGGAATCGGGCCATCGTTGGGGTTATATATCACCTCGTTGTTGTATATTAGCGTGTGGTTTGGAGGTGGCAACCCGGCTACCGGAGAGTTTGATTGCTTCATTTGCGTTGCTCCGACTGGCGCCCCCACGTCATTAGAAGCTCCCCCTGCCACATCGGCCACTTCTCCACGGACTAGGCTGTTTCTATTGAGAGGCACTGCGGTGGGCATTTCTAGAGAATTTATGCCTGTACGGTTGGCATTCATGTTCCATTGGTTTCCTCCACCAACTCCTCCGCCAATGTTTGCTCCCATGCCATTCACCTGACTGGCGGAGTTTGTATCTGCAAATGTATCATCGGGAAACCCACGTTGTCTTTCAGGAGCAGTTAACTCATCAAGCAGGTCGTCATCCATGAAGTATGCCTCGTGGTTGACAATTTGTCCAATTTGTCCGTTGGAAATGGAAATCCGCCGGTGCCTGGTTCCTCCATAAGGCACGTGCATTGTGGGATCATATAACGGAGGGTTTGTGATGGGATATGAGTTGATATCGAAGGGGTTGTGGAAGGATAAGCCGCTGAAGGGCACTGCGTGCTTGGTATGTTGGCTGTGGTCAGGTGCCAGGGGCTGTATTTGCTGGTCGTTCTGGGGATTTGACAGGGTCTGGGATAACTGCTGCTGTAACTGGGCCACTATTATTTCCTGGGCCGAGGGAGGTTTGGAGAGCTGAGCAGTTTTTTCGGGGAGCACAGAAACTCCCATGTCATCCTCTTGTTTCACTTGCACATTCAGTTGAAAAGGGAGATATTCCGTTGAAGCCATAGTTTTCTCGAGTTGCATGAATTAATAACGGAATATTTGTGCTGTATTATGGAGCAGGCTGCCGGAATCCTTTGTTCGGGTTTTAGTTTGAAGCTCAAATGTAGGAAAGGAGCTAAAAAAAGAAAATGTCTGGATGATCGGAATGTGAGTACAGTGTCCGACAGGTTAATTAATTGCGGCTCCCTGCCCGAATTTCAATTTTTTTCGTCGCATGCGCCCTTTTGCAGATAGACGAAATGGATCTGCGAGAATATAATTTTCAGCAAATCTAGTCCCTGCTTTAAGCTTCATGTCTTTCGCGCCATTTTTTTCCTAGCACTTACCACACGCAAGCGGAGGAGTTCCCGTTTGGGAAACACCGGGGTTCATAGTTCCATTATCCTTCATGTAAGCATGTCTTCTCCCCCACATGTCGTATATCGTGTCAAGAGGTTAGATTTCAACTTGTGCTAGTGCGCTAGTGCGTACTGAACTGCCCAAGAAGCGAGAAATGCTGTCCAGCCCTCCACTGTATACAGAACCTCCTGCGTATTTGGGCACAACATCCGTGGAAAGTTCCGATGCAACCCCCAAAGCATGTCTCTTGTCTCAAATACCCCTATCGGTCCATAGCACTTCCTCTTCAAACCAATGGTGTTTCATACAGGAAACGAGCACTAAAAGGGCCACCTTTACACCTTACGAGGTGCGTGGTAACTTTGGGATATCTCAACGGCGAGCGCTCTTTGGATGCACACAAGATAAATGGCCTTATTCACGGCATCCCTTCGTGCGTTGCCCTCCCCAACCTTTGCATGCATTACATGCATGCACGCGGTAGTATGCGTCTGATGATTCTGCACTTACGGCCAATTCACGAGGTATTGTCTCATCTTCCATCACTATGTCATAGTGTATCTCCGAACATTCAAGCTTCTCGATTCTAGTGCATGTGCAGACCCGAGTGAGCACTTTTGGTGCATGCAGGTGCCTCGGCACGGCTCTTAAGTCATATGGCCTCTATTTGGCATTCTCTCCATCACAACGAAACACATCCGTACCTCTTGGGTAGCGCACCGCGAATGGCCCAATCTATCTAGATTTGGTGTGATCTAGTCTTGGTGTGTACAAGCGCCACTGCGGATAATCCCTTCCCATTCTATGCCCACTTACAAGCAACTTGTGGAGCTCTTGCAGAAACATAATTTCGACACAACGGGATTCCGGGACAAATTCTGCGAGTATTTGCCGCATGCGACGCAGATATCGGAGAACCATTTCTTTGATGCCATTGTTGAGCATCAGCGGGGTTTCAAATGGTTTGGCATCCCGCTATTTAGCAGCAAATCGCTCCTTCCGCTTCTAGACCCCCCTTCGTTTCTGAAACTAGATGGCGGCAAGATCCTCTTGGCAAATGATTCCTTGAACAATTATGTGTTGCCGGATTTGGACTGGGTCTGGGTCTGGGACCTGTGGTACGTCTTGATGCTTAGCGACGTGGACGAGCAGGGCTGGCTCTACTCGCTGTTTTGGCGCTTCAATCCCCGCTGGCACGGAAAGTACTATTTTGGCGATTTTGTCCGAAAGCGTATTTGGATCAGGTTGCGTAAGAACTCCAATCCAGACCTCTAGAATTGTGATCACCAAAATGTGTTTCATGATGCAGTTTCAGCATGAACAAAGTGAGGCTTGTGAGGTTTCCGATTTAGCGGTTCCTAGCTGTGGAATTTCTCCTTGGCTTGAAAGGCTTCTTGGTATATGGAGGCTCCTAAGTTTGGGACTCCTCTCTCTGAAACCCACTCATACTAATCCCGATGGTTGTAAATCATCGTTTAGTCAAATTGTGCATAAAACACGTCATTATTCAATAAATCATCGTTAGAGCAAAAGGTAATGTAGCATCGGAATAGAAAAAAGAACAACATGGGAATGCGTGCTTATATATCCCGGTTTCTCATTTTTGCAGCAATTCTCTTACACCCCTTGTTTCAGAATGGATGCAACTGTATGCACACAAAAGCGGGAGAAAACTATATAAGGAACCCAAATCTCCCTCTGCATTTTTCCTCCATGGAGTCTAATGATTTGGCCATAGCCCTCTTGGTCGCTAAAATGGCCTTGGAAAGTCGGCTGACCTACGACAGTATGTGCTTGCTATATACCGAGCATCATGGTCCAAACTGATGCTGCAATTATTAGCCATGAAATAAAATTTACTAACAGTAAGTTGCTTTAGAAAAATTAACCGAAGGTATTAGGAAAAAATTCAAGAAAAAGAGAGATTACAACTTTGTTGCTCCATCTACACGAAAGAGCCGGTACTTCGATGCAGCTGTAACTGTCAGGAAAGTCAAGGGCGTGTGCATGTACAACGTTGGCCCAAAGACGCTCCAGTCCATTGAGCAGTTCCAAGAATCTTTGGCATTGGGGGAGTGGGTGATAAGTGACTTGACGTGCATCTGCCTTGTAAGAAACCTTATCGAAAGTGTGATTCGGTTGCTTCAAGCCCAAACCTTTATATGCACTCGGACCAAAAAGACTATGGAGAGTCTATTGCTGATTGTGGATCTCGTGTTCTCCCGCAATGAAGGCAAGGGGACGAAGACGATATCTGGATTATTCTATATACTTTCGCAACTAGCGTTTGGGTTTAGTTTCAAAGAGGGGATCGACCAACCAGTCTTTGGCATTTTTAAGGCTATCACCGGGATCACTGATTCCACACACCGCTTGCCCGATTTGAAGCGCCTCCTACTGTTTGTTATTTTAACGTCAGAGGTGATGGAATTCGTGGTGGATGTCATTCATCTATACTGTACAAAGTATGCCCGAGAATATTTGGATGATGGCAGGAGAATTAGCCTTGCTTGTTTGACCATCCATGGCGACTCGGAAGTTATTGATTACATTTGCTCTTTGCAATGGTAGATGCACCCTTGGAAGTGATGGCCCTGAATGAGTTTCGGCCAATCAAATAGGTCATTCCGCTACCCAAAGTGGTGGATGCGACAAGCAAGCCGTACCAATCGAAAGCCTGGGCCAAGTCAAGCCCAGAAAAGGCCTCGATGGCTGGTTTCAAAACAAGGCCGCCGATGTAAAACATCTGCAAAGCGGTGTTGACTTTTCCAAGAAGATTAGGGTTCACCGTGTGGGTGGTAATAGACATGTCGAAATACTTCAGTGCAGTTACCGGAGGAGGCAATGAACGGTAGCGAACATAGAAGCTGATAAAGCTGAGAAGCACGTCTCGGCCTATGATCATGCTTGCTACATAAAGAGGCATCAGGTGCTGGATACAGAGTGCTATGGTGCATGTGAACATCAAGAACTTGTCTGCAGCAGGATCAATGATGGACCCCAACACCGACTGAAGCTTGTATTTGCGAGCAATGTATCCGTCGATAAGGTCCGTGACACAAGAGTATGTGAAGATGGAAATGGCTGCGGTGGACTGTCCAGTTGCAATAAAATATCCTGCAAACGGTGTG
The DNA here is from genome assembly GCA_002374485.1 of Metschnikowia santaceciliae. Classification (NCBI taxonomy): domain Eukaryota; kingdom Fungi; phylum Ascomycota; class Pichiomycetes; order Serinales; family Metschnikowiaceae; genus Metschnikowia; species Metschnikowia santaceciliae. Next base: position 114,685 of record NKZN01001875.1, read on the forward strand.
GTGATGATCCGAGTATATGTGAGCAAATTAGGGATGGTGTACAAGTCATTGGAGATGTCTGAACTTTTGGGTTTTGTCTTTATTTGTGCAGTCTTTGATTTTGAATCTGTTTCTGGCAACGAAGGCTCATTGAAGTTCACTTTTTCTTTTATTAGCAGGGAGTTTTTTTCCGTTTGCAGTTTGAGGTCGGGTTTAATTGGCTGCTTGAGACTAAGACGAGAGTTCGATAGACTCTTGCTTGCTATGATTGAAGGGAAAATGAGACGGCTTGGAGAGCGAAGCAAAAGGCGCTTCACCAATACGCCATGACGAATGGCAAGAGGTCGCGGCCAGAATAGCAACATGGAGCAATTATGGAGGAAATTGGAGGTGTCGGTTTGAGACGAACGGTGTGATGCGGTGAAGTTGAAAAGTTCCCTGCGCATGAGATCTGGGGTACATCCATAGTGCGCAACACAGACCTACTTGAACTACTTGAAAAGCAAAAAGAATTACGGTTTCATGTGATACTTGTTCTAAAACAGCTTGGCAAAAAGCGTGGACCGTCGCTCTAAATCAACCATAGCTCTGATTATGGTATTTACACACCTTTGGGAAAGCCCTTGTCATCCACCAAGCATTCTGGCGTTTCTTGAGGTCCAGCACCGATCTGCGTCAAGATAATTCTGCTGACGTTCTTCCAGGCATCGGCATCGAACTCAATTGCAGAGTCCTCAAACGATGATGTCTTGGCCGAGACCTTGTCCCAACCTGGGACTTGGTTGAAGTACTTGTGCACCAAGCCCAAGACCTTGTTCTCGTCCTTCTCCTCATAATAGATGACTGCGTTTGGTCCGGCATCGAAGGTATAAGCAGCGATGATCTTGCCTTCTTGTTCATTGAGCTTATGCACCAATTTGATAATCTTCTTAGAGGTGTCGGTCAAATAGAAGATTGGATGGTACGAGTCCAAGCAAACGGCATGGAAAGAATTGGAGTCTTTCATGGTTAATTCTCCAAAGGTCTGGAAATCACGGTCGAGGATCGACTTTTTCATCTCCTCGAATCTCTTGGGCACAACCTCCTTAATTCTCCACTGGAACAAGTCCGACGTGGCAACCGTGCTTTGCATACCGGTGGTGGAGGGGGTATCCTTCTTGTCATCGGAAACAACCAAGATGGCAGCCTTCATCAGAGGCCAGTGGTCCAAAGGAGCAACCTCCACAGCCTTGGAGTCTTCGCCGTTCTCCAAGTCGCCCATTTCCCAAGCAACATATCCTCCAAACACAGATCTACATGCAGACCCCGAGCCTTTTCTGGCAATCTTGGAGATCTCTGACATCAGCTGCGGGAGCTCATACAACTTGGCAATGGCCACCACAAGAGCAGCAAAACCGGCAGCAGAGGAAGCCAAACCGGCAGCAGTGGGGAAGTTGTTTTCAGAAACAATGTGCAAGCCATATTCCGAAAGCTTGGGCAAACTACTGTCGGCATCCTCTAAGTCTTTTCTCAACTTCCTCAAGTCCTTCAAGCATGCGATGGTTCTTTCCCCTTTGATGCCTTCTTCCTTTCCATTGAGCCACAAGTTATCCTTCTTGAATTCTGCACTGGTGGCAGCGGTGGTGAGAGTCCTCAAGTCCGCCTGGTCCAACGTCACCGAAATAGACGAGTTGGTGGGGAGATTGAGAGTCTTATCTCTCTTGCCCCAATACTTAAGTGTCTGAAGTTAGTAAAAGAACTCGAGCTAAAATGTTCGAAATATTAAGTTCGAGATGAACAGTTGAACAGGAGCTCGACATACAGCGATGTTCACTGGGGCAGTGGTGGATGCAGAGTACACGGTCATGGTGGAGTTGGCTGGAGATGTACGTACACGAAAAAGTGTATACGACGCGAGACGAGCACATCGGTACACCCACAGCTGACCAGGACCGAACCAACTGTATCAACTGAATCAACTGAACCAAAACCGTTACCACCTGAAACAGATGTTCTATTCTGTCTGCTTTTTTTTGATGTTCTTATCTTCAGTTTCCTTCTTACCCTTCAATTAATTGATTGTCTCTTTTGTCATTCATTATTTTCTTGCTATGTCGTGATGGCCCATCCAGTACATTCACCTCTACGAAACTTCACGACAATAGTATTTATACATATTAAGAGTTTCATGCACGTCTCCACTTCCACAATCTGGCCTTACAGTCACCACTGCCCGTGGCGAAAACACCTTCCGTTCCCAGAGAGTTGAACGAGACGGCCACCGAGATCACGGAGTTGCGGTGTCCTTGCAACATCAACAAAGGGTTTCCGGATACCTGGTCCCAGAAAATCACACCTCTGTCCTTTGATCCCGATAAGATGAATTTGCTGTCGGGCGTCGAACACACACTCAACACAAAGTCCTTGTGACCAATGTATGTGACTTCACAGCTAGACTTCTTTGACAACGGTTGGCCGTTGGCTGAGGAGCTGAGCAGGCCGGCATCGGCCTTGCCTTCCAAGTTCCACAACTTGACTGTTCTGTCCAAGGACCCCGATGCAATTTGGTGGCCGTTGGTGGAAAAAGCCACGGAGTACACGGAATCTTGGTGGCCGTTACCGGATTCGTTTCCGGAGTCCAATTTTTCAACGAGAAAGCCTGTAGACGAATCCCACACTCTGACGGTCTTGTCCAAAGATCCTGCGGCAATCAACTTGCCGTTGGGCGACACGGCCACTGTGGTCACGCCATCTTCGATTGACAAGGTCAACGAGCATTGCGATGATCTCAAATCCCAGATCCGGACGGTACGGTCGCCGGATCCGGATACCAACCGGTCACCGTCGGGGAAAAAGTCCAAGGAGTAAATGTCTTGCTCGTGTCCCCTCAAGATCTTGATGATTCTTTTGGTGGTCAAGTCCCAGATTCTGATCAACTTATCCTCTGCTCCAGTGGCCAATAATTTCCCGTCGGGACTAAAGCACACGGACCGGATGTATAAGTCACCGTTGGTGTTTGCCGCCGAGTTGCTAGGGGATCCATCGGAGTTGCCGTTTTCACCGGCATTGTCTCCATCACCATCGCCATGGAGCGAGTTGGAGCTGTTGTCATCAATCAACTTGGCGACCAAAGCACCGGTCTTGACATCAAACACTTGCGTGGTCTTGTTACATCCTGTAGCAATAAACTCGCCATTCTTGGAGAATTTCACACAGCACACCACCGAGGAGTGGTCCAAGGACTGCATCAAGTCCACGTCCAACTCACGCTTGAGAGCCGGGTTATAAAGCACGTAGTATTCGGGGTGTTGTTTTTTGAAGTCGGGGTTGGCCTTGGCCACGTCCAAGTCCGAGAGAAAAGGTGGGATGTCCTTGATGTGCAAGTGTTTGTCTTTGGGGTCAACGATGTACTGAGACTTGTCGATAATGGCCAACGACAGCTGTTCGGGAGTAGCAGCAGCGGCGGCAGCGGCAGCGGCAGCAGCAGCAGGGTCTGCGAGCTGAGCAACGGGTTCGCTCTTGGGGTTAATAGGCGATTTCTTGGCCGGGTCGGGCTTGCCAGCAGAAGCCGGTTTGATCACGGAAGGCTGGTTGTTGCCGACTTGGGGAGACGAAACGCCATGCGTATGTTGCACAGGAGGAGGCAACTGCTGAGGAAGAGGCGCCTGACCCTGGGCAGGGTGTTGTGGCTGCTGTGAGGAAGGCTGTTGTGGAGGAAGAGTGGGCTGGCCTTGTTGCTGGGAAGGAGGAGGGTGCAGCAGCAGAGGTTGTTGCTGCTGATCGTAGGAATAAGGGTACTGTCCGTTAGTCTGCTTCTGGTGAGCCTGTCTGTCTCTGTTCTCCAACTCAGTCTTCAAACGTAAGATCTCTTCCTCATAAGCCTCTTTGATTTTGCGGTGAGCCATTTCTAACTCATAAACAGTTTGTCTGATCTGTTGCATCTCAGCAGTTTGCTGGCTACATTTCAAGTCATAGTCCTCCTTGACCTTGGAGAAGTTGGAGGCTTCGTTAAGGGCAAAGTCGAACTCCTGCTTGACAGCATCCAACAACTCATTCAACCGCTGCTGGTGCCTTTGCTGCTGCTGCTGCTGTTGCTGCTGCAGAGCCTGGTTTTGCTGCAGTTGGGCTGAGCCTGCGTACACCGACATTAGGGACGGGGTTAGAACAATACGTAGACGGAGGAATGGGCTTTAGGTGGCGGATAATTGGGGAGAGAGGCCAGGGCGAGGTGCTGATTGCAAGAATGTACCGAACTATCTGGAGTGTGGGGGCGAAAAGAGTGGCGGCACGGCAATTGGCTTGTTGTTTATCCGGAAGAAAAAAGAGAGCGGAAGAGCACTTGAGTAGTTGGAGGATGTTGAGAACAGGAAAAAAGGCGAAAAAAACGAAAAAAAAAAAAAGAAACCGGAAACAATTCCAGCTCTGTCCTGGGCCTGTATACGCGTGCGCGCCGCTTGCTACCAGACACCTGCCCGGAATGGCGCTGAATAAAGCGGATAATAGACTCCTTCCAATTGCGTCGGTCGCTGACCCGGGTATTTACTTGTTGTATGCACGTTGGCCTTTGGCTATGAAAATGTAATAAAGGATGCATTTGGAAGTCTGGTTTATCTATGAAGCACGAGGACTTTTTGCGATGTTGAGTTCCCCTTTTGGGGTTCTATGTTTACATGGCTCCACCTTGTCTTTGGAAGCCCATTGAGCCTTTTCGCCCTGTATTCGGTGATTAGTCAGTTCGGGGATAAGTCCGCCGCTTTTGCGTGACCGTGGGGCTTAGACTGGAAGTCATAAGCCGGTCATGCCTGGGTCAATGTGGATGGGGGTACGGGTTTACGCGAGACATATTCTTGTCAATGTCCCGACAGGAGCGTCGGATCTCAGATTCAAGCAGTCTTCTATTGTACTATTGTATAGGTACGAATCTGTAAGTAGTAGTTCGGAACGAGGGCCGCGCAGCCCTGGTGTACGGGCTCTATTCCTCGCGACCTTCTCCATGCTCACCCAACTTCTTCCCACCTTCAATGGTCTACTTCGGCGACCGGACCTTCCGGGGTAAAAAAGAACAAGAGGCTTACAACCGCTCGTTTGCGGGTAGGTACCAGGCGCTTCTTCGCCGCAATCATTTTCTCTACTTTGGCTTACCCTTCATGCTTAGTATTGTGGCGGGGTCCATCTATCTCCAGAAATTCACTGCTCTCAAGTGGGAGCGCTTTGACAACAAGTACCGTCAGATGAACGAGGATGAGATGTTGAGCATGATCGGGAACAAACGTACGGTGGATAAGCGCGACGACTACTATAGGCTCCAGGGGCTTTTAAAGGACCACTCGCAGGATGTCTCGGATGACTACGAGATGGTGAGGGTTCAGAGGAAGAAGGAGGATGAACCTGTATGGTAGGGTAGGGGTGGTTCGGTGGTTCGGGGGTTAGCAAGGTGGGGCGAGCGAGGGAAGACGGGGTCATGTATCCTGTATTCGGCGGGCCTTTCCCCTTTTGGCCGTCCTCATTTTAGCCGTCCTCATTTTAGCCTACCCGATTTTAGCCGGTCTTTTTTTTAGCCGTTCCTGTTTAGCCTTTCCTATTTCGGCCCTTCCTACTTGGCCTTCTCCTATTTTAACTTCTCCTATTTTGAGCCCCGCGCGCCGCGACTTTCGCTTCGACTCTGCTGCGCGGTGAGTGCTGCGCATCGCGACATGGGCCTTTTTCACCACTTCTCCCCCCAAAAATGGTTTCCTTCTCCTGTGAGGTGTGCAATGACACCGTCAAAAAGAATAAGCTAGATCAGCATGCCCAGAGATGCCGTGGTGCTTACTACACCTGTATTGACTGCTCCACCACTTTCAATGGAACTGAATATAGGTCGCACACCCTGTGTATTTCGGAGGCAGAGAAGTACGAGAAGGCATTGTACAAGGGAAAGGCAAAACAGGAGGCAAAGAAGCCTGTGCCAGCCAAGGTGCAGGAACCAAAGGATTCAAAGTCTAAAGAGTCCAAGAAGGAAACTGAAAAGAATGTCAAGTCTAAGGACGCCAAGAAGGATGTGAAGACTAAGAAGGACAAGAAGGAACTCGCCGATATCTCCAAGCTTTCGGACGGATCTTTGTACAAAATCGTCAAAGCCATCTCCAAGGATTCCAAAATGGACAAGAAAAAAGTTATGGAGAAATTGCAAGTCAAGGTGGCCGATGGAAAGCTTGTGATCACATTGTAAATAAAATAAAAATGGCATGATGTTAATGTTAAGTGTATTTGGTTTAGCTTTTCGCGCTGCGGTTCAACGCCTTACTCAACTTGGTATAGAACTGCAGGAGCGTGTTGTAGGGAAACTTTAAGTTGTCCTGTAGGTATTCCGGGAGGAACGGCTTCAACTTACGGGCATCCCTGTTCCTCAGCTCCTGCTCTGCATCCCGGGCCCTTTTGCCAAGGTCATTCAAAAATACAGGCACATACGTGACCTCGGCCGTGGACTCGAATTGCCGGTCGATCACAAGCTTATACTCAATGAACACCGCGTCCACCTCGGGCTCCAACACTGTGCTGGACTGCTTGACGTCAAAGTAGAACTTCTCGGTATCCTCCTCGTAGTTGACGATGCGTACGCCTGTGAGCAACTCAAGCATGTCGAAAGTAAAGGAGATGGTTTTGAGCTCATGGTCCATATCGTCCCGGTGGATCATGGATGACAGAGAGGCAGGTTTGCGGATGGGAGACTCGTACATCTCGTCAGACCTGCTCCTTTGCGGAGTGGAGTTGGAATGAAGCAGTGGGGCTTGGCTTTTTCCTTGGAGTTCGTGGAGCTGCGCCACTAGCGTATCTATGGTGTTCTGCTTGGTCTCCAACTGGTGCCTCAATGAGCTTATTAGCTTGGAGTCCGAGGCCTGCTGGAGCTGCGTGGTGTGTTTGTAGTCGGAGAAGATCTGGTCCTGCTGCGTAGAAACGAGCGAGTTGATCAATGCTGCAATCTGTGCTGGGGTATCTGCTGCCATGATATCTGCTTCGGTGATGGACTTCTTGCTGGAGGTTCCTAGACCCGAGACCAGGCCATTCACCAGGCCATTGACTCCCAGACCACTACTGGAGACACGCAGACTTGGGGTTTTATTCATGGATAGATCGGGAATAAAGTCATCTAGCATGGGTTTCTTGGTTTTGGTGTGGGAGGCCTTGGAGGTGGACTTGGGGGTTTTGGGGGTTTTGGGGGTTTTGCTAGGCATGTCGTCGGATGAGCCGTCATGCTGCACCTTGGGCTTCCGTTTGCGAGGAGATTTTCGGATGGAAGTGTTCTCCAGCTCCAGTACATTGGTCGTGTCTGTCGAAGATTTCTTGGGCCGTCCCATTATGTCCTGATAGTCTCTGGTATGTATAGGGTAGATGTTATGATGCGCGATACTTGGTGGTGTTCCAGTATATGCACGGCAAGATGCTAGGAGAGTGACAGCAGCAATTGAAAACACTTTGTGTGGGTCTTGGAGGGCCCAAAAAAAAATACTGGTGAATCTTTGGATTTTGCTGATTCTCCTGGTGTTTTTTCCAGTTTTTTCGGCCTTGTGGTGTATTTTTTGGCTCAGGTTGTAGTGGTATACTTCATATGTATTTCCCAGTTACTAGCATATCACTGGAGCGATATATAAATAGGCCATGGAACCACTACACACCTCCACACTAAACCAACCCACAACACCCACAACACCCGCACTCAACCACACCAGTCTAAATCAAAATAAGTAAACATTCATATCTCATAATTTTATATAAACTCTCAATACACTCTAAACAATCCCATAATAAATCTACCATAAAATAATCTACCCATACTAATTTTGGCATCTGCCGTTACCTTATTCTTTGCACCCGTGCACCGCGCGACCTATACTTTTCAGTCGCACCTACACTACAGTCGCACGCTACTCAGTCACATCTTGACCTCAATTTCCATTCTTTTACCCCACCCTCATGTCGTTTACGCCGGATATCTTCCGATCCAAGTTGGATGCCCTCCAGGACACACAAGACTCCATTGTGTCGATCTCGCAATGGGTACTCTTCCACCACCGCAACGCCGCCCATCTCTGCCAGCTCTGGACCCAATATACCTTAGACAACAACTCGGCTTTTTCGCCCAAGAAAAAGTTATCCTTGCTATACTTGTGCAATGATGTGGTTCAACAGGCTCGGCACAAACGCAAGCCCGAGTTTGCTGCTGGTTTTGCTGCTTTGCTTCCCAAGGTCATCCATGCCATTTACCTGAGCGTGGGAAGTGATATCCAGCCCAAGATCGAACGCCTAATTTCCGTGTGGAGCCAGCGAAGCATCTTTTCACGTGATCAGATAGACGCCATGAAAAAGGCCATAGCATTGCTGAAGGCGGGTAAAAGTCTTGATGATGTGAGTGCTGATCCAACGCCCAATTTACCTACGGTTGATGTGGAGCCTGCTTTGGCGCCGTTGAACACTCTTTTCCAATCCATATCCAAAGCAACCAAATCTGCCTCGTCAAATGTGTCACTGATAAAAAACCAGGTCAACACTTACCTACCTGAGGACCCTTCTAGTCTGGAAACCCTTCCGCTGCCCAAAGTTTACATCTCAAAACTCAATGTGTTGGAAAAACTATGCAACATAACATGCACCACGATAAATGATGCCGATGAAGCACAAAAAAAGGCCTTGCTGATTTTGTCCGAGCTTACAAAAGACTTGACTGAGTCCATAGCTACAGGCAAGAGTAACTATGATTATATACAAGCACAGCTCCCCAGGTTGCAAACGGTTCGGGATGAACTCAAGGAAATGGTGGGCGAGGAGCCTTCTCCTTCATTTGAAACTGAAGAACCTTCTCCGTCGTTTGACTCTAGTGAAGAAGCTTCCCCTACATTTGACTCCACCGAAGAAGCATCTCCTTCCTTCGATTCTACTGAGCAATCCTCTCCTTCATTCAAGTCTACCATTGACCCACCAAAAGCCTTTGAAACCCCCAAATTCAACAATGCATCTAAAACCACGGCTGCTGAAAACAGCGTACCCAAGTACGAGAGTTCAAGTGATGATAGCGATGACGAGTCGATACAAGAAGTCACCAAAAAGAGATCACTTTCCGACGACAACCCCAGGCCGCTCAAAAAAACCGTTGCATTCTCCGAGAATATACAGATTAAAGAGTTTGAGCGTGATGAACGTGAGGTGATTGGAGAATACTCTAACGGACATAGCGAGAATGAGACCGATTCCCTGGAAGATAGTTTCACTACACACCATAAAGACTCGCTTCAACTCAAACACGAACATGAAGCCGGGTCTGGAGACGATGAGTATGATCCTTCGCTGTTGGAGGATGATCAAAGCGATCAAAAAGCAGGATTGATGGATTTGTTATCGAAACTTAATTAGCCAACAATCTGGTACAGAACAAGGTCCACCTAATGATTTGTTTCATTACTAATCATTTCCAAAGTTCCAAAGTTTTAAAATTCCAAAGTTCCTAAAGTGTGACTATTGTGACTCATATGACTAGTGCGCCGCATTGAGTCCGAAAGTCTGATAAATAATGCCGTATGATTATATTAAATAATATAGTGAACACTTCCCGAACCTTCTCTATGTACAAAATCCCCCCGTGCAAACCTCATGCTCAATTGAGTAACCAGTGTATACTGCTCTCCTTGAATTTAGGGATCGTAGGGCTCCGACTCTTCGAACTCTTGGGAGAGTAAGAGTGAGTTTCACTGGTCAAAGACCCAATCGAGCTTGAGATGCTATCCACGTCGGACGGTTGCTCACTAGACCTTCCCAACATGTAAAGTGCATGCGTACGCGGCGATTCGCTCTTGAATCGTCGTATCTTCTTCTCTTGCCGGTGCAAATACGATTCCGGCTCGGAGTATGTGGCCGGAAGCACCTTGGTGTCCAGGAGTGGCGAGTTGTTCACCTTAGGTCCCGAACACGTCTTCTTCTTCCTCCGTGTGTAGTAGCACATCTCCTCACAAGATGCACAGTTAAGACATTCCGGAAGGTCTCGTGTACATTTCTTCTTATACCGTCGGCACCGCTGACAACTGGTGCGAGATTTCCTCTGGTCGTGTAAGTCTAGCTCCAAGTTCCCCAGGTAACATTCATAGATGTTGATGTTACTCTGGAGGTCTTCCTGCAAGAGGCGTTTCTTCTTAAACACCACAATGGAGTCCTTGAGGTTGCGAGGCTGTGCAGTAGAGTGACGGGTCTCTGGGGTTCCTCGGACTCGGAAATCGCCAATGTGCTTGGCAATATCAGGATACTCTGAGAGAAGCTCATCCACGTGATTAAGCCTGTGCTCACGATCCAAGGATTTGATTTTGTCGGGGTTTGTGGGGGAACTTTTGGATTCAGATGCAGGGTTTTGGTAGGCCATCCGGCAGAACACACGACGATGAAATCTCTATAAGTAAATAGTCCTAAAATGATCATCCAAAAGACCGACGCCACTCAGATATATAGCGTTTAGACCGTGGGATCTTGGCTACATATCCAGGCAATTCTTGCCCAAGCAGGGACTGCGAAAAAAAAAAAAGATGGGCTCTAAACTCAACTGTGATAGGGCTAAATCAGAGATGGTTACGAATCTTGACGATTAGATTCTCCACAAGCTAGGAATCATCGAGCGCAGCCTGCATCTCGGGTAAGCTAATCGACCATGCAACCTATTGAAATGATGGACTCGATACCCTCACGGTGGGGGCGCGCATATCTGCATCGCGGCTGCAGGGAACTTTTTAGCCCCTGCGTGGATCGTCATGTTGGAAGCAAGCGCGCAGCAAACACGCAAACACTCTGGGTTGGCGGATATACGCATACCTGGCCCTAATTAGTCATTTTTTTTATGTCATGACATAAAAATAACTCAGGCCACTTTGACGGGCCATGCAGGTTCGAATGACCTTAGCGATTTCTCCGGTAAATTTGGCCTACCGAGTAATATGCATAAGGACTCGCTTAAATTGCTCATTAACTCCTCTCTTAAAGCCGAGTGAGAACTGGCGAGTCTGGCGAACCTGGTGAGCCTGGTAAGTCTGATGAGCCTGGTGAGCCTGGCGAAATTGCTTGATGCCATTTGCCGATCGCCACCATTCGGGCACTTGTCGTGGTGCTGAGGCTTGTGAAGGTGTGGACGGTTTGCGCATTTCGCTAAAACTTTGGAAGTAACTCGCACCTAAATCCATTTTCTGCTGCGTAGGAACTCCGCGTTTCAAGTCGTAAGCTATGGCCTGTAAAACGGAGGTTTGGTGCGACCGTGGTTGCTCGTGGCAACTTGAAGCGACGTGGCTTGTCTTCGCCTCATCCACGCATACGTCCTGCAGGCAACTTAGGCTCCCCTGCTCCCTTTCTTTATTAGGTAAAATCTCCGGTGTTTTCTGTCCGGCAGGACTTTCCTGCTCTTGAGAAACTACTTGTTTCTTCAGGTGCGAACGTAGATCGGGAAGCACCTGGGTGAAGAATGCCTGTGTCACATGCAGGAGTTCCTCGTATCGCTTCCTACACCCGAGATACACTAGATTGCGTGCTCTTGTCATGGCAACATATAGTAGTCGTGCATTTGAGTCCAGCGGTATCACCTCGTGACCAACTTCTCGCAATGGCGAATCTTGATCGCTTGGTCTCATATCTTGCATGGGTGCGGCCAATATATTATCCCAATACAGAGAGAACTGGGTCTGACCTAGGATGAACACCACTGGAAATTCAAGCCCCTTGGCCGAATGGATCGTGGAGATCCTCACGCAGTTGTTTGCACCTTCAGGCACTTCCTGGTCATAGGTCTGGAGAAAGTAGTCTAAAAACGACTGGGCGTGGACCTCGTCATTAGCGACATACTTGCTGTAGGAGTGATGCAAGGAATTGTTAAACGATTCTAGCGCCTCACGCATGGTCGCTTTTCTCGCCTGTGCGGAGTCAGCAGACAGCGTATCTGGGATGCCGATAACCTGAGCAATTCGGGCTAAGCCCTCCACTAACTCTACAGGACCGTACGCGAGGGAGCCTCGTTGGCGCACCTCGCTTATGTAGCTCCGCTCGTATTGCACCATGTTGAGAAACTGGACTAGCGTCTTGACAACCTCCGGGTGGTTTTTGTAGAGGCCCTCGATGTAGCTTGAATAAGAGGCCCGTGATCTGCTTTGAGCACGGTCACTCTTTTCTTCGATTTTCGATAACTCTTCAAAAAGATGCGCTTCGAGAAATAGAGGATCCTGTGGACTTGCATCTTGCATGCTCCGATTAAATATCTTAGCCACCCGGAGACCGGACCCACGATTCCGGTCCATGTGCTGCATAACACTCATCAAACTGAAACTAGAGTCCGAGTCGCCGCTAATCACACTGAGCACGTCCTTATACAAATGTAGCGAGGTTTCGATCCATAAATTGCCTTGAGACAACTTGACACTGGGGATCTTATATGATGTCTTCAACAAGGACTGCATCGAGAGAGCGCTATCGTTACTCCGCGTTAAGATGGCAATGTCGCCCAATCGAATCAAACCACCCAGCTGGCACACGAGCCGGATGATTTCATTGGCCACGAATTTCTGCTCCATTAACTCGCTATTGGCATGGAAAATCACTGGTTTACTTATGGTGTATGGTCTGACGGTAACAAGTCCGGTCTTATCATCTTGTAGGCACACGCGCGAGGCCCCATCGAGGATTTCCTGCGTGCATCTGAACGATTCCGGGATCAAGATATCTTTGACTTTGTAGCCGTGGATTTTGTCCAGGATGTTCTCCATATCGGTATGGTTGCTCCCCAAGAACCCGTAGATGCTCTGATTTGGGTCTCCAGCAATGGTCAAGTGCTTCTTGTCCTCTGGCTCACAGCCCACCATAGGGTAACTGACTATGGTTTTGATAATCTGCAAGAGAAGCGGATAAATATCCTGGAACTCGTCCACCATCACATACTTGTAGTTAGCCAAGCGAGGCATCGCCTGGGACGCGTCTGCCTTGAGCTTGGCCCTGTTCATCATGTACATAGCATGGCCAATAAGCTCATCGAACCGTGTGAATCCAGTTTGGGAGAGGTACTGTATGACACGCTCGATGTACTTTTCGTTGAGCCCAAAGGGGGCGACTGCTTCGTTTATTGAAGACTTGCCCGAGTAAATACGCGTGAGCATATTACCAAACTTGGTAGGTGTGATAGATGCACCGATGGCATGGCCGTCGAACTTGATCAGTTTACTCAGAAAAATGGTGATCATCTTCTTCCACGTTTTAGTATCGAAGGTCTTGAGTTTGGTGTAGTTCGGTATAATCCCCGGCCCATACTGGTCTAAAAGGCCCCTACAAAACGAGTGGAACGTGGATACTTCCACCCTAGCAGCAACATTTGGCCCCACCATCTCCTGGAGAGATAACCTCAACGAATCCACGGATTTATTGGCCATGGAAAGCACCAATACTTCCTCGGGAAGTGCCCCGTTCTTGAGAAGCTGAGCTATACGAGCCACCATAGTAAAGGTCTTGCCCGAGCCAGGGCCTGCACGCATGCGGAGGAGCTCGTTCATACGAGCTGGGTGGACGATACACTGGAATTGGGAATCCGTGACGTCAATGCAGATCTCCGCCTCTGGCTGCAACGAGTTGGTGGACCATGGAGAGTCATGTACTGGACTGTCATATGCATGCATATAGGTGAGTGGATCGGGCACAGGAGCAGGAGGAACCAGCTCTTCCGATGCAAGGTGTGCACCCAAAGCATAGTATACGTCATCAAGCCCCGGTCGGTCCTCAGTAGTTTCATTCATGCCCAGGTTTCGTTGGTAGTGGCGGTAGCAGTTTGACATGGCGCTAGGATCGATGCGCGCTACACGCGGCCATGCAGCGTCATGCACATAGAGATGGTATAGACAGGAAGACATTGCTTTGGAGGTAGACATTCTTAGATTTAGACGATATGTATGTTTGTTTCACTTGGGCAATGTGCAGAGAAAAAATTTCCTGTTTTGGAAAAGAACTACTATTGTAGGAATTTTGCAGGAATGCGTGGTTGCGGGGTTTGCAGTCTTGAAACGGTGCTCTAACTGAGCTGTCTCAAATTGGCACCTGTGCACTCCCACCAAAGATGAAACCAGTGTCTACTACCATACTTCATGTAGTGGTCATGAGCCAATTAAATTATTTGGCTACTTCATATTCACTTGAACACAGAAAGTTAAGTAAGTGTGAATTTTTTAATTTCACCATATAGCTACATCAGTGTAGTGTAGTGTGTATAACCTGTAGTCTATAGTAGTGTAGCGTAGTATACAAAATCTGGTGTCCTTTAGTGTAGTGTAATATAATGCAGTCTGTGGAATTGTTTCATATAGTTTAGTGGTTATTGGTTCATGAAGCACATGGTACATGGTTTGGGCTGTACATATAGTTCTGTTACATCCAATAGTAGCAAAATGCAATGCACATGGTAAACCCAGTTGGTCATTCCCACATCATACTAAAAATACAGGTAATAATGCCAGTCTGGTTGCCATGCCAACTCATACCAACTTCATACAGATGTTAGTATCAAACGAACGCTTATATGCCAGATCTGGTTTGTATAAGTAGTTCATTCCCTTGAGGAACCATCAACAATGGAAATAGTTGTAATATTCTTGCATAGTGGAGTTAACATATTTAGAGGCTGATAATATACTGAAACATAGTGTGGAATAGTGTAGTATAGTGGAGTGGAGTGTATTGTAGTGTAATGTAGAATTATGAGTGGAGTGTAGTGTAGTGCCGTCTGATATAGCTTAGGGAGTGTAGTTCAGTTGACTTGTATGTATTTTCATAACTTCTTAAGATACGTAAGGCCTATTGATTACTCTCGCTAAAAATTTATACTCCATAGCTAGTGTATGTTCTAGATGGGAATACCAGGGCACATAACCAGAGACAAATAATTGCTAATTCAAATCAAATGTTCAGTCAAAAGACTAAATGTTACTTCGCTCATTTACTAGTATAGTTGATTGACGATCTGCGATATAATTTTTGCCTTGATCCGAGAGGTCTAGTTAAGTAGCTCGGATCCCTTACCGAGGTCTCAACAAATACATAAATCACGACTATCACTTATCTACCATAAAAATTTAAAACAAATACTGGTTAGTAGTTTAGATAACTCCGTAAAGTCGGGATCTAGAACATCTAAACAATTTTCCCGGAAAAATTTGAATGGTTTCATGGTAAAGTCAAGAATACCTTAGGACGAGCACCATACTCACCAAAATCAGCATTCATTTCCATACACTACACTGCACAGTACTAGACTTTACTATTCTACTACTAAATAATAATATCAAACTTCTATTCTACTAATATATACACTACCCTATACTACCTTACACTACACCGGAATCTTGGACTACAGCATGGAAGATGACTAGTAACCTAATACCAATACCCATACATATACAGTATACGCTTTCATACGTACTTACAAATATTAACAAACCTTGATGTTATATGTATCAGGACTGACTAATACTAGTTCATTGTTTTTTTGTTGTATTGTCATTGATAGTTTGAAAGGTTGGAACTACCAGACCTCCTGATTATTAAGTTACAAAATATACAGACTGTAACTAAGTGCAACTGGTATCAATAAAATGTACCAACGTGTATAATGAGGATTCGAATCTTGGTTCCTTCATTTGGCTTAGTTTAATAATGTACTAGAATACTGAAGTAGTGTAGCACAGTATAGGACTTGGATGTAGTGTACAGGTGATTCTGACTATGGAACTTAGGTAATTCATTGCTAGACTGGGCAAGAATTTTTAGTCATATAAAGCATGAAGCCATAATAGTATGAAGCCATAATAGTATGACGGTATGAAAGTATGTCGACATGTGTAAAAATGTTGTGTCATGTCTATGTGTAGTCCATGCCAGTAGTCCATATAGTGTATTATACCGTAGTGTAGTATGAGCGATAGTGTACCATAGTTTAGTATGGTGATAGTTTAGTATTGTGATAGTGTGTGATATTAAATTGCATAGTAATATTAGTATAATTAGTATCTTTGTTGGTGGAATTTCTATACGTAAATCAGTAATGTTGGACAGACCAGAGGCTGCGTCGTAGTGAGTAACGCGCGACTGCTAATGTTTCTCTCGGTCCATAGTTTCGTGGTTCGTGTGCTTGGCACTGCACACCAGCCTCGCGATATCACTCTTAGCTAAACCACCAAGAGCCACCTTCAACCCTGCCACCTCTAATCACACTTGCCATACGAAGCACCTGATTATATATAATATTAATCCACCGAAACATAGCTGCTTTTTTCTGCATTCTCCTCGAAACGCTCCCCACTTTCTCGTGCAATGAGTCTAAGCTACCTCCAGAGCATTCTCCCCCAGGAAAGCCATAGTGCCCCCAATGACACTCCGCCTGAACTACCCTTGGATCTCAGCGAACACGAGCTAGGCGTGGTGCTGGCCAACTACCAGCGCTTCCACGACTCCATCTTCCCCTACAAGCAAAAACTCGTTCCGATTGAGGCGTTTCTCCGACACTTTGATGCTGAAATCAACAAGTTGGCCGACTCGCTCCACACGCTTCAGCTGCAGTCGATCGAGCTTTCCAACGGCTTGGAAGGTCACCGTGTACTTGTGGATAAACTCAATCCCGTGATCTTGGACCTTATGATCCCACCGTCCGTGGCTGAACTGGTGCTTCTGGGCCCCATAGATAAACTGTGGGTGGAGAACATCCACTTTATTTCGGAAAAACTCCAATTTGTGGCGAACGTGGAGAGCGGCAAAGAGATTCTGGATACTTCCTCCCTTTACAAGGATTCAAGGGCCTTACAGGAGTTGAAGTCGGGCCTAGCGATTCTTGAAGCCAAGGCTATCGAGCGTATCCGCAACCATATCATTGAGCAAATTCGTCTTTTGAGACGATCGCTCAAGACTTCCTCACAGAAAGTCCAAATTTCGTTGTTGGAGGTGAAGGAAATATACCCATTTCTCAAACAAAGACATCCGAAACTCGCCTTGCAGCTCCAGCTAGCATACATCTACACCATGAAATGGTACTACACCACACGGTTTTCCAAATACTTGTACTCACTTCAAAAGTTGAAAGTCAAGGCGATCGATCTGCTGTTTGTTCTCGGCGGAGCAAATGACCAGCTGGAGACGAAACTGGGACTCTTTGGGCTTATGGGAGGTGCCACAAGCTATGCGTACTCCGGTGGAGCCAAGAACGCCGCCCCTCTAAATGGTGCCCCGGCCTCCAAAATCACCTTGGCGGAATATTTTCTGTCGGTGACCAAACGGATGCAGATTTTGAGCGATGATTCTGAAGAGGCTGCACGGGCAATTCCCTCTCAGATTGCAGAAACGTCACCGTTTTCATACTGGCTTGAATTTGCATTCAACCAATTCTCCATCGCGCTTCATGACAATGTGATTGTCGAGTACTTATTCGTGACAGAGTTCTTCTACGACGGAAGCGAAAAGTTTGACCTGCTCTCCACCATTGACCCGGAAAACCACAAGGAAACTACCAAAAAAGACTGGTCGCACGCCATGTTCGAGACGGTGTTCGACATTGGTCGTTCCTTTGCTAGCTGGTTGGTATCCTCTCCTCACCACCAACAATACCTCGGCACCCGGTTATCATCTGGCACTGCACTGGCAGCCACCAGTGTGTATAACTCGGGGCATCTGCTGTATTCAGGTACGTGTGATGCATACGCAGTTCTTCTCATGATTAGAGTGATCCAGAATAGAAGCTCCAAGCTCCACAATCAGTTCCACGTGCCGGTGATGGACGACTACCACAACTCGCTTCTTCTTCTTTTCTGGCCCAGTTTCACCAAAATCATCGACTTGAACTGCGATGCCTTGAAGAAAAACGTCTTGAGCTCTGGTACTTATTCGTATGGAGATGTGAATTTTGCACCCATCAACACCACGCAGCAGTTTTCGCAGTTTTTGGTGGGTTTATTGAAATTAGCCCATGTTCATGATTCCGACAAAGAGTCGTTATTTAATGGCGAGCCAATCAGAATGTCCATTACCAGATTACGCAACGATTTCGAGAGTTTCTTGACCAAGACCAGTACCCATATGATCGGGTCGCGCAAGAGCAAAACAGAGCAGAAAGAGATGTTTCTATTCAACAACTACTTTTTGATAATAACGATCTTGAAAAATGAGTTTGATGCCATCGAAGACCCGTTCATCCAAGAGCAGGTCAAGCACTTTGAGCTTCTTTGCGAGGCTCACAAACCAAAGAAAAGCCCATGATGTGGTGCTACAACTGCGCAAGCTTGGACAATAACCCACACAACTGCAAATAAGTCAGCACACCTTCTAACACCCTCATGTGTGCAAAACCAATCTCCTTAATCACATCCAAACGCTTCAGTTCGGAAATACCCGGTAACGTCTTGGCCACGCGGAATGCCAGAGTCACTATATCGATAGCCGAGTAGCCTTTGTCCCAAAGCGACTCAAGCAAATCAAGAGCATCGTCGATTTGTTTCTTGATGATGCACGAGCCCAAGATCTTCTTGATGACCAATGGGTGTGGCTGGTCGACAATTTTGAACACGTTGATATCGTCCACGAACCCAAAGCCAGCCACCACACTCTGCAAGTTGTTAATAGCCTGACGCATATCGCCCTCGGCAGTGAATATAAGAGCCTTGATGCCCTCGGAGTTGTAGTTGACGTTTTCTGCCTTGGCCACCTCAAGCAACCTCTGCAACACCTGGTCATCGGCCAACTTGTTGTATCTGAGAATGGCACATCTGGACTGTAGTGGCTCAATAATCTTGGACGATTGGTTACACGCAAACGCAAATCGCGTAGTGTTGGAATATAATTCCATGGTTCTTCTGAGCGCCTGCTGGGCGCCCGGAGTCATGGAATCGGCCTCATCCAAGATAATGATCTTATGTCTTCCTGGAGGTAACAGGATCTTGGTCTGAGCAAACTGTTTGATTTGGCTTCTGACCACATCAATTCCTCTATCGTCGGAAGCGTTCAACTCCAATGTGGCCTGGTGATACAAGTCCGGCCCGAGTAATTCAAAGGCAAGGCAATGGACCGACGTGGTTTTACCAATACCTGGAAGGCCAGAAATGATCATGTGAGGCATGTTTCCATCCTTGACAATGAGTTTTAGGCGCTCCACGGTTTCTTCATTTCCAACGATATCGTCGAGCTTGTGGGGCCTATACTTTTCCACCCACGGAAGGTCGAGAGAGAGGGCGAAGTTGGACATGGTGGAGTAGGCCTTGGGGTGGTGTGGTGAGAGAAAAAAGACGCGCGTCGCGATCTCTAGTTTGTTGTAGAGCACTTGAGACCAGTACCTCCTGGCATGTAAAGGGTTCTTGTAAATATTTTATATTGAGAGGAAGGCATTGGTAGGTGAATTTGAGAGTTGAGTGTTTCGAAGGCTGCCTTGGTATTTAATATATTTATGGGTGCGTTTGGGTAGACCTTCCAGGATATACTACACGGAAGAGCCACTCTGCTTGTCATATATCAAGCTCCCAACCCACTAGAATGTAAATTCGAGTCTTGACTTTTTGAGTTTAAATATTGACTGGTCTTTTCTCGGAGTCTTCTGTTCATAGATTTTTCTCCCTCTTGGATAATTGACGTGTACACATATATTTGGAGATTTATCATAGGATCTAGCATTGAAGGTAATACTGTGCCTATCTGTAGGGACTTGAAATACCCAGATAACTCCCAAATTACATTCGATTTGTTAGCACTATCTATATTCAAGAAGCTTTGTATTTTTTTTTCACAAGTTTGTTTTCCTTGTTCACGTGTCTCTTTGTATTGTTTGCTCACTGAATCTCTATTCAACATTATAACGCTGTATTCTATTTTTTTGAAGTGGCCTCGTACTTCTGTCACCTTATAAAACATTTTCTTATTAATGATGAATTGTATGGTTAGTTTATTTTCTGGCTTATTCACTTCATGGTATGCCACTATGAGTATACCCATACAGAACACGCTTCTGACCATGCATACATTGAAAATCACAATAAGTCGTGCCCCTACGACACCATATCAATTTCAGTTGTCATTTCAACATAAGAACAGTATACTCAAAACAGAGTGAATTATTCAATGTCATACCAACATACCAACACCAAATTACCATTACATCAGACCAATATCATACCAATATCATACCAATATCATACCAATATCATACCGGTGTCATACCAATATCATACCACTACACCATACCAATGTCATATTAAACAAAAGGTCACATACTCTGCTTCAATGGTAAATATATACTCCTGAATCGTCCTAATTATTAGTCCTACTACCTTCCTGAGGGTTATTGAATAATTATTACTAATGAGCCCGAGCAAGAATATACCACTACCATATTGATATGTTGTTTTTCTTGCATTATATTCTCCAGTCATATAATACTGAGTCTCTATATAATTCAAGAATTTAAACCACTAAAGACCCTAGTGGT
This sequence comes from Metschnikowia santaceciliae, assembly GCA_002374485.1. Taxonomy (NCBI): domain Eukaryota; kingdom Fungi; phylum Ascomycota; class Pichiomycetes; order Serinales; family Metschnikowiaceae; genus Metschnikowia; species Metschnikowia santaceciliae. The sequence goes on from NKZN01001875.1 coordinate 135,131, forward strand.
GCTGTATATATCGTTCGTAATAGGTAGTATATTTAGACCTCGTTTGCAGCCACTTGACGCGCACAATGACTGAGGTTGACCTAAAGTGAAACAAAAAACTCAAAGTGAAAACTGCCCAAAGAGGAAAAAATGTCGCCCAAGTCGCCCAAGTGAAACACCATTGTCTGAATCAGGCAAAAAAAATAAAACACTCAGTGAATTTGTCAATATTATCATTGCATCATGAAACCATCACCATACTCACCATAGAAACAAAACAAAACAAAACAAAACAAAACAAAACAAAACAAAACAGAACAAAACAAAACAGAACAAAACAGAACAGAACAGAACAGAACAAAACAAAACAGAACAAATAAGAGGAGAAAAAAAGAACAAAAATAGTGAGTAAAAAAACAAAGAGATAATTATAGGTAATTGAAAAATCTCAATAATTAGGATGACTGAATTGATTGATTAGAAAAGAAATTATTGACTAGGAAAGAAATTGTTACCCACACGGTGGACATTCTTATGATATATCAGTACTGAGAATCAATCAGTCCACAGTAATAGACCTATCAGAACAGAACCATCTCATTATATATCTATCAAATCAGTACATTAAATCAGATAATTTATTTTCAAGTATCTGCTAAGTCGTTATAATCATAACATATAAATCTCTATACTAAAGTGTTTTGGTTCTACCTGGTCGCCTTTCATATAGTAGTGCGCTACTCATAAAGAAACTAGTTTCATTTCACACAACACCACTACTTATTCATCAAGTAGAGGAAATTGTAAGGCGACACAAAATCTGTTTAAAAACAAAAGCAATGATTTGTTTAATAAAACTAATTTCGATTTCAATGACTAATTTCTAAAATTTCACCCCCTGAATTGGATTTTTAATATGTGGTTATAGTTAAAGTAGGTGTTGTGGATTGAGTGTAAAATTTGTACCAATTCTATGAACTTCGCACCCACCCACTGAACTGGACCTGAACCACTGAAGTAGTCACACTATCTCCTCTTGCTCCCCTATAAATGATAATAAATTCCATGAAACACTTAAATGCTTACTGAATCCAGAATGATTTTATTTATTCATTTATTATTTCCTGCACAGTTACTTCGTGGTGGTGGGATTCGGTTCGACCAATATACACGATAAACAAATTAATAATTCTGTTCACCAAAAAAAAAGAAAGAAAAGAAAAAATGGCTGATTCTTCAAACCCATTTAAAAAAGCCTTTAACATAGATACACAAGTACTTTTTATTGTTCCCGACACTTTTGGTTGACTACTATCTGCTCTTATCATTTGGTCTGGTATTTAAAGCTCGCGATGCGACTCACATACTACCTCTAAGCACACTCCATGTCTCTGGGGTATTCGGGCAGTTCCCGCTCGCAAAACTCCATCCAGCGACATTCTACTGAATCCAGGCTCAGACAACTTGAGGCAGAGTCGCTCCAGGATGCACTTCCCGAGGGCTTTTCCTCCTCCGACCAAAAATCTTCGCCCTTGGTCCATCGCATATACCAACCCAATGCAATCATCACCACCCACTTGGTGCTAGGGTCGATTTTCGGGGTCCTAGCCAGAAAGGGGCTTCAATCGCTTACAAGCTATACCGGATCCTTTTTAGGTGGTGTAGTATGGGCCAACTTCGTGGCATGTTCCGTTATGGGCTTTGCAGTGGAGTCTCAGATGTTTTGGTCTCGTCTTTTGGCCGACGATGAAAAGTCCCTGGGCCCTTATACGTCCAAAGCTGCAATCCCCATTTACGTGTGTATAACTACAGGTTTCTGTGGGTCGTGTTCGAGTTACTCCAGTTTTGTTCTTGAGATGTTCACCAAAGCCGCAAACCTCCCGAGCTCCAGCGCAAGTACCCTAGCATACCCGAACCCGGGGTATGGTGTTCTAGATGCGTTGGAGGTCGCCTTGTCGCATATGGGCCTCTCTATTTTCGGGTTAGTCATGGGTAAACACTTGGCCCGTGCTGTGGAGAAGAGAAGCCCTGCTATCTCACACAAAGCCTATAAGGCATTGGAACTAGCATTCTGCATTGTGGGCATTCTCGCGTATATCGTGGTCATAGTCCTAGTGGGCGTTAAAAATAATGGCACGTGGCGGTCATGGACGTTCTCGTGCTTTTTTGCACCGTTTGGAACTATCACGCGATACTGGCTAGCTCGATACTTAAACCAGGTGATTGCTGACTTTCCCTTGGGCACCTTCACAGCCAACATCGGGGCCTCGATAATATTGGCAGTGTCCAATGTGCTCGTACGTGGCCGCCATGGCTCCGGCTCACCCATGCCCATAGTGTCGGATATCCTCTCGTGCCATGTTCTCGTGGGCATAGCTGATGGGTACTGCGGGTGCCTCAGCACTGTATCCACGTTTGCAGTGGAGCTTCTTGCCTTGGATTTGCCGTGCTCATATACGTATGGAATTGTGTCCATAGGCACGGGCTTCGTGTGCATATTGTTGATTGCAGGCTCATACAATTGGACTGTGGGCTTCACCTCCCAGGTCTGCTAACACCAAAAGAAGAATCTAATAATTCTAGAAGCAAGGAAATTAATTTCCGGCATCAAGACGAGGCTTCTTTCTCTCTTCATTCTGTTTGCCTTCATTCTGTTTGCCTTCATTCTTTTTGCCTTCATTCTTTTTGCCTTCATTCTTTTTGCCTTCATTTTTTTCACTGTTCTTTTTCGTGTTCTTTTTCGTGTTCTTCCCTTTCCCCATGGGTGCGCTTGTCTTGACAAACTTTATGTTCGGCCTCTGGTACGTGGAGTCTAGACTCACGCCACCATCGAAAATCCCCTCAAGCCACGGCATCTTCACATCGTCCAAATGTTCGTCGATATAATCAAATAAAAACTTTGCGTTTTTCCAATCTCTCGAAAGTGCTAGGAAATTCACGTGCTCACTATGGAGCACCTTCAGAAGCCTTCCACTCGCACCTTTGGGTAGCTCCACCAACTTCACCCGATCGGTGGCAGACTGAGAGGCACTCAAAGTCAACATGGGGAAAAGATCAGTTAGAAGCCCTGTGCTAACGTCTGCTTTTGTCACGAACACGTACTTCACATAACCCCAGTCCTGGGGTAAAGGTGTAGGCTTTTTCTTAAGCACTCGGGCCCGATTGGGAGCTGCCTGTTTTTCAAGAACCTGCACCACGGAATTGAACCCTATATGTATATGTTTTGCTTCTTCCGGCACAGGGGCCTTTGGGCTGGTTTTGGCCATGTCCAAATGGTTACCGTATCGGGAGAGAAGCTGACTTAGAGAGTCCATCACGTGCTCCGCCACATTGGGAGCCACCACGGGCCACTCCGAGCTTTTGGTGAACGGATTATCGAGGATGGGTTTGTACACCTCCTTGCGCTTGGACGTAATGTCCTGGAGAGATCCTTGGATGGGCATTGGCTCGGAAGTGTAGAGGTACTAATCTAGTATAGACATGAGCTCTGCGCGGTAGTATGCAGTACATCACATCATCTTCAACCACCACTTTAACTCTTCCCATACTCTATACACCACTACTATTGTAGTACTGAAATAGTACTGGTATTCTAAGTACTATAATAATTCTGTAATAGCGATGGTATTCTATGGTACTGCATTGTACTTCACACGGAATTCATGGTAATGATATTCTACTCCATAGTCACTACACCTTAGTGCTCTTCACTACTTCACTTACACAACTTAATATATTTATACATTTTGCAGGGTGTGACGAAACTGGTTCGTTTAGTATTTTGTACATGGACTCAGGTCCTTTATTTTTTCTCATCGTCTTTCTTTTCACTCGAATACAGCGGGCTTCCTGGTGAGTATGAAGGGGATCCTGGCGAGTACTGAGGTGACGTGGGGGAGTAACTTGGCGAAGTAGGTGAGTAACTAGGCGAAGTAGGTGAGTAACTTGGCGAAGTAGGCGAGTAACTTGGTGAAGTTGGTGAGTAACTTGGCGAAGTTGGGGAATAACTTGGCGAAGTTGGTGAGTAACTTGGCGAAGTTGGGGAATAACTAGGCGAAGTTGGCGAGTAACTTGGAGATGTGGGGGAATAACTAGGCGAAGTTGGTGAATAACTTGGCGAAGTTGGTGAGTAGCTAGGCGACGTGGGTGAGTAGCTAGGCGACGTGGGTGAGTAGCTGGGGGATGTAGGGGAGTAACTGGGCGAAGTTGGCGAGTAACTTGGTGAAGTTGGGGAGTAACTTGGCGAAGTTGGGGAGTAACTTGGGGATGTCGGAGAATAGCTTGGGGATGTTGGGGAGTAGCTTGGGGATGTTGGGGAATAACTTGGGGATGTTGGGGAATAGCTGGGAGAAGTTGGTGAGTAGCTTGGCGAGGTAGGCGAGTAACTTGGTGAAGTACCACCGTATCCTGGCGAAGTTGCATCACCGTATCCTGGAGAAGTTGCACCGTATGAGAATGGAGACGTAGGCGACACCATGGAAGGTTGTCCACCATAAGACGTAAGAGAACCTGAAGAGTCTGACATGTTTGCGGTGTGGATGGGCGAAAAGCCTGCTCCCTCCTCGAACTGGATCTTGTCATCTTCCATTTCGTAGTCTCTGTAAGGTGTAGCGCCTCCATCTTCAACCTTGACACCAGCACCCAATTCAATGTTTGGATTAGCTTGTTGCAACATTTTGTCGTCCACCATAACATCGAAAGCTCCTGTACCCAAAGGAGGCATTTGTCCCAAGATAACATTTTCAGAAATACCTCTGCAGTCATCAAGCTCTGCCGAAGCTGCCGCATCCAAAAGAATCTCCACTGTTTCTTCGAAAGAACAACGCATCAATGCTCCTGTCTCGGCACGGTTGATACCGTGACGGGTAATAGCCATCAAGTGACCACGAGCAGTCATCACATCCACTAATAAGGCCATATGACGGTAGTTCACATAAGAACCATCGAAAGCAATGACGTTAAGAATCTCCTTGAACAAAGCAGAACGAGTGGCTTCAATACCGAGGACTGAAAGAATCTCGATAAAGTTGTTGGAGTAAGTACGTGTAGCATCGATTCCTGGCACAGTGATGACCTCAGAAAGGTTCACACCATCGGTTTCCAAAACCCACTCTTGCTTCTGCGTAAACTCTCCATCGGGGTCTGGAGTACTCATCTTGTGTTGCATCATAAACACTCTTGTGATTCCTGGAATACCACGCAACGAGATAGTTTCCAACATGTGTGCCTCCACACGCTTCAAGATTTGATCTTCTTCGTGGTCTCCTTCTTCCTCCAACTTAGGGTCACGAATAACACGACAACGGATGATCAACTTTTCTGCTGTGTCGTCAGACCAGATGACGAACAAGTCCTCGCCGAAATTCTGAGAGATCTTCTCAGCAACTTGGGCCATTGTCAATTGTTTATCCAACATCTTTGCTCTGTCCAACTCAAGACGAAGCAACCAAGGTGATTGGTTATCAATTGTCTCTTCAACCTTTTCATCGGGAATGGCAAAGTATGCTTCAACAGTATCGTAATCCTCTTCAATGACAGTGCTTCTGGGATCGGGATCGTAGTAAATCTCGGTGGCAGAGGTCACGTTCTTCAAAGTGGTATGTTCAATGGCAGATTGCACGACCTTAGCCTTTTCAATGTCGGAAGCAATCTCAGGTTGCAAGTAAACCGTAAGAGCAGGAGTTTTGATGTTCTTGGCCACGTTCAAAATCTCCTTAAGACGAGGAACACCCAAGGTGACGTTCTTGGACGAAACACCTGCATAATGGAAAGTGTTCAACGTCATTTGGGTTGCTGGTTCACCAATGGATTGTGCAGCAATAACACCAACCATTTCACCTGGATGGACAAGAGACTTTTGGAATTGAGACTCGATTTCACCACAAACCCATTCGAAAGACACCTTGTTCAACTTGAACTCTTCAATCACTCTGCGAGCGGCCAATCTAGAACGCAAAAGACATTGGAAAAGAAGAGTGGCATTCTCCTGAGCTTCTTTAATAAGGTCAGATTTGCCCCGAAGAACCATAAGCTTGGTGCAAAGAGTCTGCACGCCTTTAACAATTTCGTCAAGTTTCAAGTCCGAAGCCTTTTGACGTCCACTGTGGAAGATTTGTTGAGAGTTTTGAATTATACGACGCAAGTTGACGGGCAATGGCCAGTTGAAGTCACCATTGGGGAAGCACACATCTCTCAAGTACTTACGGTCCTTGAGTAATTGATCGTACTCCTCGTCGAGGACCTTTTGCAATGCCACATCACCCTTGATCTGCTTTCCTGATTCAAGCAAAGACTCGGAAATAGACTTTGTTGGGTCCAACACATCAATTCTGTATCTCTTTTCGAAGTTAGCATTGGAACCTGGAATTGTATCAACTGATTGCTTCTCAACAGCAGTACCATCCACTCCGTCCTCACCATAGACGAACTGAATGATATCACCCAAGGAGTTTCTTGTAGTACCATCATAGTGGACCATAATATCCTCCAAGGCCTTAACCAAACGACGTTGAATATAACCAGTTTCTGCTGTCTTGACTGCAGTATCAATAAGACCTTCTCTACCAGCCATGGCGTGGAAGAAAAATTCCTGTGGAGTCAAACCTCTCAAGTAAGAGTTCTCCACGAAACCCTTCGATTCCGGAGAGTAGTCATCTCTCGTGAAATGAGGTAAAGTACGGTCAGCGAATCCGTATGGAATACGCTTACCTTCGACAATCTGTTGGCCGACACAAGCAGACATTTGAGAAATATTAATAAAAGAACCCTTGGAACCAGACGTCACCATCTGTTTCACGTTATTCAAGTCCTTCAAATTCATTTCGGCAGAACGGCCAGCGGTGTCACGCGCTTGATTCAAAACACGTGAAACATTATGCTCAAAAGATTCTCTCAAAGTCATACCGGGTTCAGGCTCCAACTTGTTTTGCTGGGCGTCAAGAATAATTTCCTGCACCTTTTGCTTGGCTTCTTGAATTGTCGATGTCACTCCACGCATGGTTTCTTTATCTGCGATGGTGTCCCCAATACCGATCGAGAAACCATTGTGTAGGAGCCAATAGTTGACAACTTTTTGGATGGAACTAAAGAGTTGGGCACAGATCTGGGGTCCCTTCTCCCTCATAACTGTATGAATAAGACCTCCACCTGTAGCACCAACGGTTTTCTTGTCCACCACACCGAAAATAATCTCACCGTCCACAATCAACATTCCCTTGTCGTCAGGACTGAGCATATCTCTGCCGTCATCGAATCTTTGCAAGTGAATTCCCTTTGGAATAGCCATAGAGAGTAATTGCTTTCCTGTCCACATTGGCTTTGGCTTGAGGACTGCCGGAGGAGGAATGACACCATCCCAGTTTGGTATCCAGTACAACATGTTCATGACTTGCTCGTACTCGATGAAGTTGTCCCGTAAAGTCATCTTACGAATACCACAAAGAGTATCCTGGACAATACCCATAACAGGCTTATTGGATTGCGGAGACACAATTTGTAATGGAACTGCACAAATTTGGGACATTTCAGCTCTTGTTTCGGGCGATTGAGGAACATGCAAGTTCATCTCATCACCATCGAAATCGGCGTTATAAGGAGATGTGACGGACAAATTCAATCTGAACGTCGAGTATGGCATAACCTTAACTCTGTGAGCCATCATAGACATCTTGTGCAATGATGGTTGACGGTTGAACAAAACTGGATCATCGTCCATCAAATGGCGCTCGACTTTCCAGCCGTATTGCAACGCAATGTCTCCTGCTCTCTTGTTGTATCTCAAATCGATACGGTCACCGGTGTCACGAATGACATATTTGGCACCTGGGTGCTCATTGGGTCCATTGCGCACGTATTCGGTCAATTTGTGGATATTGTAGGGAGTAACGACCTCGGGATAAGATAGAGTCCTTGCAATAGAAATAGGAACACCGACTTGGTCGAGATCAAGGTTAGGGTCACCGGAAATAACCGTACGGGCCGAAAAGTCCACACGCTTACCCATCAAATTACCTCTCAATCTTCCTTCTTTTCCCTTCAATCTAGCTCTGATGGATTTGATAGGACGACCAGTCTTTTGAAGAGCTTGAGGTTGGCCAGCAATATCATTATCCATGTAAGTTGCCACGTGAAACTGTAACAAAGCTTCAAACTCACTGATCACATGCTGGGGCGAACCGTCCATTTCTAGACGCTGGACATTGATATTAGCTTTGAGAATATCGGCCAACTTAAATGTCAAATCATCCTCTCCTCTAGCAGTGTCGTTAAACGCGATCGATGGTCTCACAGGAGGAGGAGGAACAGGCAAAACTGTTATCAACATCCACTCGGGTCTGGCGTAATCTTCATTGAAACCTAATCTTTGGCAATCCTCGGCACTAATGTGTCTCAACACACTCATGATTTCAGAGGGTGACAACAAACGACGGTCAGGTTGCTCATTCTCATCGTATGTCTTGTTCTGTTTCCAGGTTCCCCACAACTTTAAGCCATCTCTACGCACGGTAGGCTGAGTATGGCCACATCCGCCTCTTCCCGAGGTCACTTGGCCCTCTTCGTTGATGGTGTCGGCCTCACAGACCATTTTGGTCTTGGCCACATTCCACACGGCATTGAATCTTTTCTTGGGGTCCCTTATGCGGATAGCCTGAGCCATCAAAGGATTGGAGTCATCAACTAGAAGCTTTCCGCAATGCATACACACACACTCGCATATTTTCTTGATCTTGGCGATGAAACCAATGTGGAAAACGGGCTTGGCCAATTCAATGTGACCAAAGTGTCCGGGACACTCGGCCATGTCTTCGCCACAGGTCTGACACTTGAAATTACGGTCGATAGAACCCAATCTGGGGTCATTAAGACCACCATCTCTAGGTTTCTTTGTGGCTTGATCCATGGTTTCCGGATATTCGATTTTTGCCACCGAAATGGCTCTCACTTCCTCAGGAGATAATAAGCCGAACTGGACCTGTTAAAGTTAGCATAAGAACAAAGAAAAAAAAGAAAAGAAAAGATGAAACATACTTCTTTCACCGACCTGAGCGGTGCGCTGGAATATGGAAACTGACGACTCATGGTGAGATTCTAGACGCTTTAGTATTAAAAAAACAAGGATGGTCGGGAAGTAACTGCAATAATACAGAACAGATGGACGCACAAGAACCGGGTCGAGGGTGGCGTCAGGGGAGAATTTCAAAGGGGCCTTTGAATCTATAAAAGGGTTCTCTGGAGGAACAATAATAATTATTTTTTGGATTTTTTGGATATGTTTTTTTTCTGAGATGGAAAGCTAGACCGCAGCTCAAGGACTTGGCTGATGGATTATGGTAGGGGAAGTGTGGGACAAAGGACTTTGTTTTGACAGCAGGAAACAACTGTAAACGTAAGTGAAGCAGACACGGACAGTCACCAGCGGAAACAGCAACAAGGAAGTAAGTCTATGACACGAGCTATAGCCTATAAATCCCCTTTACAAACTACCGAGCAGAAAGACGATAGATGGAGAAAAGTAGGGAGTGACTAGACAAGGCTGTTACAACTGAGTAGTGAGGGTTCAAATTTCAACGACGAAAATTTGTTGGAGGGGCGAGCGTAGTGTTCTGCAAAATACGCCCTGTCAGTACGGCGTTCTTGAATTTACCCAGGGGCGCGCTTGCTTCGGCGGTCGTCTGTTTTGGCCCACCTACCTAAAAAAATATGATTGGGTATAATGGCATAATGGTATGATGGTACGTAATACTATTAATGGTGATGTTATATGGTTATATATTTACTATGATGGTATGTGTGGCTGAATGCAGTATGTGACTCAAATTTCATTGGAGGTAAGGTAGAATGGGACAGTTACCCTGCTTCATGGGTCTCTATTCTTCAGGCAGACCTAGATGGTGTCCATAACACGAACCATAATTTCTTGTGCTCTATACTTTGCATGTGTATAGACTTTGATATTATCTGGCCAATCAGAACCACCAATAAGAGCCATTCTTAATGTGTGGGGTGTCCTCTGTACTATCTTTTGGTAGACAGAGTCCTGGCTGGTGCCGCTGCCCTTGTCTTGTGTGCAGTCCAGACCATGCGGCCGAGGAAACAATAGTATGAGTAAACAATAGTGCTACTCATCCATCACCCAAATTGAGAAGTGACTATAGATGACTCTGGGTGAGTACGGGAAATTTGATTGGGGGATCCAATGCCTTATGTGCCTTACTTAAAATGAAATGCACGGGTCAATACCTCCCTAGCTTTCTGCCATAACCATGTATACTTTAGAGAAGTTCGTAGTGTCACCCTATTGGTGTTAATTTTGGTTCAGAAGCTTTTTTGAGGTCTTAAATTGAAACTTCAAAATTGATAATTATTGGAAAACTTTATAGAAGTATCGTGCATCAACTGTCTTCAGTTTATCCTTGGGTAGAGAGGACCCTCGGAAAGGTCACGTGTCATGCCCGTTTTCAAGTACGTTATTTCGTAGCTGCCCACACACGCCGTTCGAGTGGTTGTCTGCAAGATATGTTTGGGACGAAAATATAGTGTAGAAGTTCAAGAAATATAAGAAAAAATTTTTTTGGGGGAGGATAAAATGACCTGCGTCAATAGGTCGGAACTGGATATAAGCCCCGGAACTGGCAAATCCGGTGGTGAAACCGGTGGGGAAACCGGTGGAACGAAGGGGAATTTTGGCCGTAGTCACGTGACCCCGAGTGAAAAAAAAAATCTATCATACCTACTCCTGCACTCCATTTACACGATTACCTGCAAGATATGATTGCATTGAAACAATTTTAAGTCCGAGACTATTCAAACTACACAGGAAAAATCTTCAGCGGACAGGATGAGGTGCCCTAAGTCAATCGGTCGGAACTGTATATAATGTTTAGGGACTGCATACAATGGGTCGGAATGGGCCCCGGAACGGCCCCGAAACGGCGCATCCGACCACGCACTGGACACCTAATCCTACTGCCGGACCATTGTATAGGCACCATAAACTGAGCATGTGCATAGAAAATATCTAGCTGCACCGTAGATGTGGGCAAAGCGGAGACATTGAATTCAATGGAGGTATCTTTGATGTATACACACCTATTGTGGTCGAGGATAGAATCACCAGATCCGTAGAGAACAATTCATACTAACCACCGCATCAGCCTAGGCCAGTGAAAGTACACTTCAGTCAATGTAATAGTGGCAAAAAGTGTGATAGTGGAAATAAGTGTATTAGTGTAGATAAGAAATATAGGTGAACACAAACAATCATAATTAGTAGCGGGGCTCCGCACAATAGACTAGTGAAACCACCTGAGGGCTGCTAGGCAGATCATACATTAAGCGTGCATCAATAGGTCCGTCCAGAAATACAGCATGCTGAGTTCTGGAATAATGAAACGAGTCTTTAATTGTTCACATCAACTGTTACTCAGCTATTCACGACTCCATTCAATCCAGTCTATTATTTACTGTTCTATAGAGACTGGACTCTGACTTCTGAGTCAGTCTTATGGAATGTCTAAGATATTACTGGTCTTCTTAAACTGACACCAGACTAAGAGTAGAAACACTTCACTCATACACTCATACACTCATACACTCATACACTCATACACTCATACACTCATATACTCATATACTCATAATACAGTCCATCATTATACTCACTATTGTACTCATTATTATTGTTGATATGTTACTTCAAGTACTAGATTTACTATGTTTATTGCCGATGCGGAAATTGAGTACTTGATTAAACACGGGAACCTAACTATAGACGTCAGTACTCCACTCCTATAATACACTTCACTACACACATCACTACACGACCCACTACACAAGCCACTACACAAGCCACTAAACTACTCATAGAATTACCGAATCATGCGACCAAAAATTTAATTCGAACATCGTCTGGGCCACGTCCTACTACAACTATGACTACTACAACTATGACTACTACAACTATGACTACTACAACTATGACTACTACAACTATGACTACTACTACTACTACATACTACTACTGACTACTACTACTGACTATACACTACTACTGACTATACACCACTACTGACTATACACCACTACTGACTATACACTACTACTGACTACTACTACTCCTACTGGCTACTACTCCTACTGGCTACTACTCCTACTGGCTACTACTCCTACTAGCTACTACTCCTACTGGCTACTACTGACTACTGGTTGCTACTGGCTGCTACTGACTACGACTACTGACTACGACTACTGACTACGACTACTGACTCCAACCGTCTCCTAATTACCATACAACTATCCGAGAAATTAAACTAATGATCCCTTCAAAAGGCAAGTTCATCCTCCCTCCCCACTTCATTCAGTTGTCTTTGACTAAAAGATTGGAACTGCAGTAGAATAGAGTCCACGAATTGAATTGATACCATACAGCTTGCTACAGACAACCTACTACCACCTGCTACTTCTACAACCACTATTCATTACTGCTACTTCCCACTTCCTTCCAGTCACTACTACTTAACTGACTACTGACTACTGACTACTGACTACTAACGTACTGACTACCTTATTACCTACTGACTATCACTGAAAACAACCTAATCACATACTTATACAACATTACTAGTGTCACTGATTAACGGTGCTAGACCAATACTAGCCACACCACCACTATATTGTGAGTTTATAGTACTCCAATTCTTCAGTACTTCTCGAAAAGTACACTACGTTTTACAGTGGCATTTCCACAGTGGCAGTTATTCTGTTCAGTACTTAAGTAGTATTCATTGTATTCATAGTATTCCTATTCCTAGGCTAATTCACGTCTTCATTCATTCAAATACTTATAATTGTGAGTATACTACTCATTAATTAGTTCACCAAAGAGTATTTTGTTCGTTCTGATCTTCGTAAGTGTATCTGCATGACATTCACTTCTCTACTCATCCACGTATCCACGTCTCCACTACTCTCCTCTCTACTACTCTACTACTCTACTTGTAGGTTCTTGATAGAATGTCTGGTACCTAAGTAATTACTATCTGTATTCGTTGATGATTCAAGGAGAGAATCGGGGTACTGAAATATCAGAAGTTCTAACAAGAATCATACTACTCTTTACATACCACACTATACATCCACTCTACTACTCACCAATACTATATACTCTACTACTCTCTACTCTACCAATACTATTAATTCTACTCTACTCTACTCTATACTCCTACCCTAATTACCCTACTATATACTTCTACCCTACTATATACTCTACTACATACTTGTTATGTTCTTTAATACATTTACGCCTAACTAGAACTATGTTCGTTGATAGTTCCTTAAGAAGAGGAACCGGAGCGGCTTATATAACTTTGAGAGAGAACGTGGCATTCGGAAAACTCTCCTGTAAAACAATAGTAAGGATTGTTCTAGAATATTGACACGGCGTTTGCAATGACCATTATTACGATCGGACAGAGTAGGGTTCATAATACATCTATAGGCAGGGTCCTGTCTATCGTGGATTTAACAATACTCTACTACATATGCTATTATTGTAAGACTCTACTACTCCACTCTACTACTCCACTCCATACTGCAAGACAACAGAGCACTTTACTCTGTTACTGTATGTAATCGTTATGCTCTCACGTACTCTTCTACTTCACTCACTACTCACTCTACTCACTCTACTCACTCTACTCACTCTACTCACTCTACTCACTCTACTCACTCTACTCACTCTACTCACTCTACTCACTCACTACTCACTACTCGTTCACTCACTCACTCTACTTCGCATACACTACACATCCTTATTGTCTACACTGAACAATAGTAGCACACTACAATCATCACAACACACTCAACTGCACACACCAATTAAATATTCCTCTACACCAGAGTCTTACCTGCACCCCTTCTCGTAAATCTTGTATAACTACTATAATGGATTTCCTGCACAGAAACACCAATCAGTGACAATGCTGCTTTCTTTCTAACTCTAATTTTTTTTTTATCACCTGATGCTGGGATGGCTGGTCTGCGTAGAATATCCGGAAACGTACGTGGGCCGTTCGCTGTCGCTTCCCCAGACTTGCGAGTTGTTCAGCCCCCACCCCCCCTCACTCCCCGCAAAGTTTCGCCCCGCTCTCGCTTCTCTCATGCTCACGCTCACGCTCACTCGACGCTCGACGTTACGAGCACTGGTCTCGACGTTACGAGCACTGGCCCCCCCCCCATTATGCCATCAAACAATTATTTATTCCATCACTCCCATAAGTCGTATAAAATCAAATTGTTTTATATTGTAGGTGTATAGTCACGTGATACCCCCAACATAACTATTTGACATAAATCTACCTATTTTTTTCTTGGAAAGAAAAAAAAACGTGGATGTGGGGCCTCGTTTCACATTTCTCTTGGCTCGCAAAGTTTGGGGTGGCCCCGACGTCAGCTCTGACGGGCTCGCAAAGATTCACCGCGCCCTGCTCGCAAAAATTAAGTCTGGGGTAACCAGCTCGGGTCCACGTATAAAAGCTGCCGGCGCCTGCCATCATGCTTTGATTCCCCAGTATTTCACTGACCAACCACTCAGCCTTTCACTGACGTCTTTTGGTATATCTCGAAAATCTCTCTTCAACACTACTCTCGCAATGCAAACTCAATGGTGGAAAGACGCCTCGGTCTACCAGATCTGGCCTGCTTCTTATAAGGACTCCAACGGAGACGGAGTGGGTGACATCCCAGGAATCATCTCCACTTTGGACTACGTCAAGAACTTGGGTGTGGACGTGATTTGGTTGTCGCCAATGTATGACTCCCCTCAAGACGATATGGGCTACGATATCTCCGACTACGAGAGCGTGTACCCCAAGTACGGAACCATGGAGGACATGGACACCTTGATCCTGGAGGTGCACTCGCGTGGCATGCGCTTGATTTTGGACTTGGTCATCAACCACACCTCTTCCGAGCACAAGTGGTTCCAAGAGTCTCGCTCTTCCAAGACAAACCCAAAGAGAGACTGGTACATCTGGAAGCCCGCTAAGTACGACGCCCAGGGCAACAGACACCCTCCTAACAACTGGCAATCGTACTTCTCTGGAAGTGCCTGGACATATGACGAAACCACTGACGAATACTACTTGCGTCTTTTCGCCAGCACCCAACCAGACCTCAACTGGGAAAACGAAGAGACTAGAAACGCCATCTACGACTCGGCCTTGTCGTTCTGGTTCAAGAAGGGAGTGGACGGTTTCAGAATCGACACTGCTGGTATGTACTCCAAGGTGCAATCTTACGCCGATGCCCCTATCGTGTTCCCAGACCTGGAGTTCCAGCCATGCAAGGCCTTCCACCAATCCGGCCCTAGAATCCACGAGTTCCACAAGGAGATGTTCGCCAAGGTCACCTCCAAGTACGATGCCATGACCGTGGGAGAGGTGGGTCACTCCACTCGTGAAGACGCATTGAAGTATGTCAGTGCCAAGGAGAAGGAAATGAACATGATGTTCTTGTTCGACCTTGTGGAGATTGGATCTCGTCCTGAGGACAGATTCATCTACAAGGGCTTCACCTTGAAGGAGTTCAAAGATGCTGTTAACAACATGAGTTCTTTCACCCAGGGCACCGATGCCTGGGCCACATGTTTCCTTGAGAACCACGACCAGCCAAGATGTATTACCCGTTTCGGTAACGACAGCCCCGAGTACTTGTTCAAGAGTGGAAAGATGTTGGCCACTTTGCTCACCACCTTGACCGGAACCTTGTTCATCTACCAGGGCCAAGAGTTCGGAATGACCAATGTTCCTTTGGAATGGGACATCAAGGAGTACTTGGACATCAACACCATCAACTACTACAAGACATACACCGATGCACATGGCAACAAGGGCCTCGACGAATTGATGAAGAACATCAACTTGGTGGCCAGAGATAACGCCAGAACCCCAGTTCAATGGGACGACTCTGAGAACGCAGGCTTCTCCACTGGCAAGCCATGGATGAGAGTTAACGACAACTACAAGCTTGTCAACGCTGCCTCGCAAGTCGATGACCCATCTTCCTTGTACAACTTCTACAAGAAGGCCTTGTCGGTCAGAAGAGAGCACAAGGACTTGTTGATCCACGGAGACTTGGAGATCATCGACTACGACAACGAGCAGGTGTTCTCGTACCTCAAGACACACAACGGGTCCAAGATCTACGTGGTGTTGAACTTCACCAAGGAGACCATTCCTTTCAAAAAGGCCGTGGATGGAGATGTGGAGTTGATCCTCTCTAACGATGGAAGCGACGAGTCCACCTTGTCCCCATACGAGAGCAGAGTCTACGTGGTTAAAGCTTAATTATAGATATAGAAAGCTAGAATAAATTTAAGATAGAACAAACTTAAGTAAGAAATCTGAATCAATCAAGTTGGATAGAATAAAATATATATTATGTTAATTAGCACTCCATATGCGGGTGAAGGCCGAGGCAGCTCCGTCTAAATCCTCCACCACATCATCTAAATAGAACCCAACGAGAACAACCACGTAGATCAAGATTAAGATCACCCCCTTGAAGTAATTAGACTTGCCTTCTGCGTAAATGTACGTGAACAAGTATATGGAGGCCAAGGTCGCAAGAACATCCCACCGGGGAAAGACCAATGGGAAGATCATTTCAATATCGGTGAAGCCCTTCAACACTGAGTACACCAATAAGCTGGGGATCTGGATCAACACAACCTGGAGCGCATAGGCACTACCGATCTCCATGGAAAGGGCCACATTTCCTCCCACAGCAAACGAAATGGCATTGACGAACTCTGTGGTATTGGGAACAAGAGCAAACACAGTCAAGCCCAAGAACTTTGGGTTGATTGGGAAGTTGGACAAAACAGCATCCACGTTGTCCACTAAGATCTCGGCAATAATGGCATAGAGAACTGTGGAGCCTAAGAGAATCACCGTAGACTTGTAGTTTGACCAGTTGGGTGCATCATGTCCTCCTGTCGATTCTTCGTCCTCTAGTAATGAGGCCTGTTCTTTTCCCTCTCTTCCTTGATCTTTACCCAGATCTTTTGATTGATCTCTTCCCTGATCTCTTGCTAGATCCTTTGGAGTATTGAATGCCACCAATTTCAGAGTACCTGAAACGTTCCTTGACGTTCCCTCCTCTGAAGTTGGCGACATCAACGCAAGCTTGCGGGAGCCAAGGCCCGGGGATTGGTTATCCAAGTTGTTGAGCTTTGACGTGAGCTGATTATCTAGAGTCAACACACTGGGAGATTTCCACACGGAAACGTCTTTCTTGCTCTGGACCGCTTGCTGCTCGTGGGAGTTCGTGGCCCAGATCAACGAAGCATGCGTCTTCAATGTGAAATATAATCCACAGATGTACGCCAAAAACAACACCCAGGCAACTAATAAGGAAAGTGGCCTGAGCACTTTGTAATAGAGCTCGTCCAATCTGAGATTGGGCTGGATGAACTGACATGTTGTGCAGTCCTCGCCTCCAAGCGGAGTGTACTTGTCACAGTCCCTGCACCGGATCTCATACGACCCGTACATGTGGTAGAAAAGAGACGGGGCAAACATCGTCAACATGGCGAAAAGAAGCATGGTGGATGATACTCCTGCAGACCGTGGGTTGTACCGTTGAGTCTTCCGGTTCAAGGCTCCTCCGCACATGGAAAGTCCCGGTAAAAGTAACACACCTCCGAGAATAGAGCCTATCATAGACCCTTCCACGAGCTTTCCCTTGGATTGGTTCAAAGCCACACAGTAAAGGAAAATCTCCACAACCGTGGAGAAAAACGCATTGATCACTGCACCCACTCCCATGGACGACTGTGCAGAGATAGAAGCCACTGCCTGGCCAATAAAGTAGGCCAAAGGAATAATGGACAATAAGCCTCCCATGAAGAGAAACGATGAGCTTGTATACCATAAGTCCCATCCAAGCCCCTCTTTCAACACATAATAATCGAAGATGACGAAAAACACAATGAGGAGGAGGTTGATGAAAAAAATATTAGTTCCCCCCATGGTGTACTTGTAGTAGTGAAGACCACAGCATCTGTAGGTACAGAGCACGATGGACTGGTTCTTGTACTTTTTCTTTGTTTTCACGTTGGCAATCTTTTTGTAGTACTCTTTTTCCTTTTCGAAGCGAAGAGCCAACGGTTTGCGTCTCACGTTTTCACACAAGATGGAGTTGAGGTTGGCCATGGGAATGGTAAACACAAAGATCCAGCAGAAGGCAGCAATCAAGTACGAGAAAGGCTGGAGAATCCCGTAGAAAAACAAGAAAAACAAAATACGGCCCGAAGACCAGCGGCCTCTTCCAAAGAGTCTGACCTTGACATCATTTCCATCGGCATCCTCAGCATCCGGCGAATTATCTTCATCCACAACAGTATCGTTTTCTTGGTCGGAAGATAACGTGGCGTAAGCATCTCTCAACGGCCTGCCCCTGTGGTCCTTCAATAAAGGCCTGGTCTCAGAGTTGGTCATTCTGCGAGGTGGGGCAAAGAAGAGTCTGCCTTCTTCCTCCAATCTCCAGCGATGAAACTCCGAGATGGATCTTCCGTCCAACTCATCTTCATCAAGGTAGTTTTCGTCTTTGTTGAGCAAAACAAACTTGCCAAACGGGTAGAGCCAGTACCTTCCGAGCTGGAGCAAGAGCTTCACATAAGGTCTCAGGGACTTGTGCCAGGCGAAACCGGAAAAGATGAAAACAATTAAGGCTCCAAAGAAACACACTGCACACAAGAAAAGCCCCACCGTGGTACTCCATATGAAATTCGTCACGTACACACCCAAAGAGATCCTACCGGTAGGTCTTCTGGGGTCGAAGTCGTGGATATCCTCATCAGCACGAGCAGCCACCGATCTGTTTTTCTTATAGATAGACGGCTTCCAGATCTTGATACCAAACGGGTGGGTGGTGTTGATGGCATTTTGCCGGTCCTTCAAGTTCAAGGACTCAAGAGTGTCAGAGGAAGAAGTCGAATGCACAGAGCCTGCATCGTCAGCAGCGTTTTCCAACACTGAGTTGTCCAAGCCCGTTTCAGCTAGCTCCCTATCTTCGTCGGTGAACTCCAAGGTCTGGTTGCGGATTTCGTCCACGTCATGATCTTTCACCGAGCTCAGGTGCGCCGCAGTGGAGCCCTGGGAGTCCGGGCCATGTCCACCTCCACTGCTCTCCTGGAGCTTGGCCTTTTTCTGCTGGAAAAGGTCACGTAGCGCATCGTGGTAGCCTTCAATGTACTTTTTCTCGCGCTGGGCCTCGGATTCAGGCGACAGTTCCTCGTCTAGCTGATCATAGATATCATCGTCCACCGAGTAGATGAATTTGTGATTAATGGCCGAACCCAACTTCCTAATCTGCGGCCGTGACCGGAACTTCTTGAGCTTGGAATTCTTGGGTTTGATGGAAGGCGAATTGGTCACCGACTGAGGCCTCTCGGATTCCGATACCGACCGCACCGGATGGATCTGCGGTGAGTTTCTGGACATGGGCTAAGATGGGAGCCAGATGTCAGTTAGAATCCAGATACTGCTATTTTGAACAGTTTGGAAACCAGGTACCGTAATATGAACAGATGGGCGGGATCCTGATATGTTGGTTTGGCGGTGGCGGATGAAGAAGGAGGAATGTGCTGAGGAAGAAATGTTGTGGTGAGGAATGCGAATATTTATTGTGGGACTGTGTAATGTCTGGCTACATTGAAGATGGAAGATGCTATATGATCACCACTACCAGGACTAAAGATTGGCCAATAGGACCTTTTGGATTTGTAAGGGTATATGAGGATGAAGAGTTGCTCACGTAATCAGTCCTCATGGCTGTTTTCTGCCAGGGCTGGGAAAAAGAGCCGGCTACTGTAGATAAGCTCTCAGTATTTCAGCACTCAGGCCCTCACACACGGGCTTCGTAAATTGTACTTAGACTGCGAAGCCATTTAGCCCACGCGCATGCGCATCAGCCTTCCCCAGAAGACACACCGAAGGCACACTCAACGCAGGTATACAACGCATGGATACAAGACAAGTATACAACGAAGGGAATTAAGATAGGTATACAACGCAGGGATACAATACAGGTAAACAGGCACATGACTAGGACCCCAAGCGGTGGCCTTTTCCTTGAAACGAGCTCTTGAATCCGGAGCTGTAGCCTGAGGTGCTTGATGCAGTGGGGTTGGCCAGACGTCTTGGTATCGCAGGCTTAGAAAAGGCAGTGGTTCTCTGCGTGGTGTTGATTGGGTACTTCAAGAGTTTATAAAAGAAGGTGGGTGCCTTCAAATAACCCAAGTCAAAGATTGCAGGGGTGAACACGTGCTCAGAAGTGGCGGTGTCAACATTAAAGCCCACCCTTCTGCCGTTTTCGGAGCTCATGACTGACCGGTATGCACCTGGAACCAAGTTATATAGTGGGAGCGTATCCGACTGCACACACTCATAGAGGTAGCCGGCTAAAATGCCCGAAAACGAGTCTGCAGGGTGAGGCCCACCGGTCAAAACCGCCATGCCCAAATCGAAAAGCGGCAAGTAATAAGCCTTGATGGGAACAATGCCCATGAAGTTAATGGACGAGTTCATGGAAGTCCTCAGCCAGAGAAACGTCATGCACGACAGAAGTTGCGAGTGGTAGTAGAGCGTGGGGAGCCCAAAGTAGGCAAACGCGATGTTGATCATCACCAAAAAGAAGCCACTGGTCAAGACAAACCAGAGGTAGTCGGCGAAGTTGCCCTTGAATCTTCCCGTAGACGTCTCCAAGTAATTGGAAAACGTATAGAAGCGGTAGATGTTCAAGAGCACCAACACACCGTTGCTCTTCAAGCCGTCAACCACGAAAAACCCCGAGAACACCTGGTAGCTTCTGGGCAATCCGTCTAGAAGCGCCTTGACGTACGACGGCTGTTTGTGAAAGGACAGCACCACATCAAGGAGCAATTCGGGGGGCAAAATCACCGACGGGAACGAAATGAGTTCGAGCGATAAGGCCAACGAGAAGGCCGTGGATGCTATGATGAAGAACCGCGTCACGGGCGGAATGGAGAGGAGATGGTCTGGGAGCCCGGGCATAAGAGGAATGTTTTTTTCTTGCGGTTTCAATGGTGTGAATTTCAAACGTCGGAGTAAATTCGTTGTGGTTTGATTGTGGGGTTGTTGTTGGTTTATAATGTATGTGAGTAGTGTGAGAATGCGGTAACTAGGTGGGGCAGGTTGAAAGGAGCACGCCGCGCTAAAACGATGACTTGGCTAACTCTGGCTAACCTGGCTAATAGTTATGGACCGGCGAAAAAAGACCCATACAAATTTATACATACATACATATACATTCATATACATTCATATTACATCTATATTTACATCTTTATTTACATCTTTATTTACATCTTTATTTACACTTAAATATATATATAATAAAATAATAAAATATGACATAATATGTTAGATTCTGGTTACGTCAGGTACTCTGTTTACTATGTTCATTCGCCGTTGGTTCCTCAGAAGGAACCTGAGCAATTTAAGTAACAAAACGGGTAATGAGATGGACCGATGAGATGAGATGATTAATCGGTCATTCGGTGCCAAAAGAAACGACTAACAAAAGAAACGAGTAGTCAGACTCGGAAGCGACTAGCTGACTAATCACTTTTCGTAGGCTCTAAAAATACCGATGGGTAGTGAAGTCTACCCATGGCGGTTCTAACATAATACATATATGTAAATATTTCTAATTCTAAATATATATACGATTCTTTATTTTTTTAGAATGAATTAGGAATAATTTGGAATGCTTCGGAAATGTTATATTGTTCTCTGAAGTGTGTGTTGTTGGTTATTGGCGTTTGGTGGTGAATGACTGCTTGGGCCATTCAAGTGGCCTGCGTTAAGCGTTTGTTCAGTCTACGCACTGCGAATGCGTAGTGCGAAATGAATAGCTTCACTGTACTGTGAAAGGCTCTCATTGAAAGGCTCACTGCGAAATAACTCTGCGAAATAGCTCACTGCGAAAACGACCTAGTGAAACGAGCTACTGCGAAAACCACCTTCACTACACACCATCACCTTCACCATTACCATTACCATTACCACCGTTTCTTGAGCATTTCTCGAACACCAACATCACCACCCACCACCATACTTTTCAATCCACTGCCACAGTTCCACTAGTTTCAGTTCTAGTTCTTTTCACACCTTCACTTTAACTCCAACCACTACAACTCCTATCCGATAATACAAAATGAAGTTGGTGCGCTTTTTGATGAACCTTCCTTCTGCTACCAACCAGTCCATCACCGTCGAACTCAAGAACGGCACATCCGTCAACGGCCAGCTCCTCTCGTGCTCGCCGCTGATGAACGTATCGCTAAAGAATATTAAGCTCATCCAGCCTCACCAGGACCCTCAGCTAATGCAGTTCATGAATATCCGGGGCAACCAAATTAGACAGATCTTGCTTCCCGACGAACTCAACGTCGACAGTCTACTTGCCAAGAGTACGGTTCGGATTAAGGGTTCCGGTGCTGGGCCGGGCGTGAAGACGGTGGAACGCAAGAAACCAGCCAGGGGAAAGAGGGCTTTCTAATTAACTTGGCAAAATCCAAAAAAATCTTTGAAGAATGAAGTGAAAATAGGCGTTCACCACAACAAAATCACTGTCGACAAAATCACTGTCAACAAAGTCACTGACTATAGACTGCACTGAATTGGACTACACTACATTAAGGTATGAGATGACCAAAACCCATCAGAGAACAAGATTGCCGGTGTTTAAATATCGCTGGGTAAGCCTGGTCTTGGGTCTTTTTCGTTAAAGACAGCTTAGTCAAAAAGAAACTACCTGTCTACTGTTCCTGACCATGAACTACTTTGTTCCATATCAAAATATCATGTAAGTACTTATTTATCATGTGAAGCATGTCATCATACTTACATCATGCTATACATGGAATCCAGGGAAATGGAAAAGAAGTATGAAGATAGTGTAGTTTCTACTACCTAGTCTAGTCCTAGTCCTAGTTTCTACTACTGTCTATCAATTACTACCTGGAGCCTGTTATTGCCTATGACTAGTTCTGTCTACTTTCTACTGTCTCCATGAAGTAATTAAAACGTTAAATTTTAGATGTCTTATTATAGCAAATCACCTAGATTGGAAAAAAGTATCTAAGAACGAATTCGTTCAGTCGTATAATCAATTTCAGCAATGGATCGAGGCTTTTGTTCATTATAATAATACTTTTCAATGGCATATTGATGTTATAAGCTCATAATTCTTGGATCTATGACATCGTTATTTACACTTATTATATACAAGGCATCAGTGCCACGATCTTTTCCTTTGCTCTCTCTTCTTAAGCTGCTTCTTGTAAGTAGGCCTTGCCTCCATAATGGTAGCGTCCATGTTCTCCAACGCCTTCCGTCTCTTCTCGAGTTTCTCCGGAAGCTCTCTCTCCCACTTCTGCTTTTTCTGAAACAACACTCCACGGATCCAGTTCTTGTTGTAGTACTTATCTTCAAAGAACTTCTTGTGAGGGATAGGAGGCAAGAGGCTCTCGAGGCCATATTTGCGGGCCGTTTTAAAGAGATCGGCCAGTCTTCTTAAAGAGATCTTGGCCCCATGCCACCTGCCGGTCTCGGGGTTTTTGTTGGGCAAGAATGGGTTCATGTGCTGGTCCGTGATCACCGAAGGCTTCTCGGAGTACTGGGCAAACGGCCGCGGAGGGTATTTGGTGAAGAAATTGTGTAGCACTTTGGGAAGCTTCTCGAACGCCTGCTTGCTGGACAACGACATGGTGTGGGGAGGAGGCGTACGGTGGGGACAGAGCTTGGACTGGAGCGCACTGTAGAGTAGAGAGTAGATACTAAAAATTTTCGCACTGTGCCGGAATAGAGAAGCCTAAAGGCCATACCACTCTAATAACATGTCAATTAAAAAATATGAATGGTTATAATAAATTTAAGGCCTGTGATAGGTTTATCATCTTCATGTAATAGATGATACATAGGGGAGTCAAGTCTCGGTCAGGTGTACTGGTGTGCTGGTGCCTGGTCTACCTATATATCTATCTTACTATATGACTGTCTGGCTATCCGGCTATCGAGCAATCTTCCAGTGGTTAACGCGAACTAACATGACATTATATTTTTAATTATTTACCCGTGATGCTTACTTGGCAACGTGTTGCAAAGCCTCTAAAACCTCCAACTCAATGTTGGCCTCTGCAGCAGCAACCTCGTCGGAAGAAGATGCTCTCTTTTGAGCGTCAGAGATCAAGGTCTTGATTTCTTGAGCGTCGAATTGCTCAGGCTTAAAGGCCTCAATGGCAGAAACGGTCAACTTGTTTCCTGGCTGCACGGTAGCAATGCCTCCCGAAACAAAGTATTGCTCGGTCTCGCCACCTTTGGAAATGATCTCCAACAAACCTGGTCTCAATTGCTCAACAATAGGAATGTGGTTGGCCAAAATACCCAAGTCTCCGTTGATGGAAGGCAAGTTGACTTGTTGCACCTCGGAGTCCGAGTACAAGGTCTGGTGAGGAAGGGCCAAGGACAACTTCAAGGCGTCGGAACCAGAGGCTTCGGTAGCGTATGATCTTCTGATGGATTGTCTGGCGACCTGGCGCAAAGTTTGTCTGAACATGGTGAGGCGTGGCGTGGCTTGAGGTAAGACTTTTTTGGGTCAAAAGACTTTTGATACTACGTGAGGCCGACCTTGGTGTTGGGACCCGCACGCCCTGCGCGCGCCCTCTAATTGGCTGCTGCCTTAAATCTCACGCTCTACTTTATTGTCTTCGCGGCCTTTCGATTTGGGTGCAAGTTGAGGCGCACAGGCCACATCTCAATAACTAGATTTAGGTCTCCTCTACTCAACACAGTCAGTTTCATATATAATTAGTTTCATTTTTTTGTTTTTTTGTTGTTGTTGTTGCTGTTGTATTTGTTGTTATCACTTCCTATATATTCAATTATGATTTTTTCTTTTAAGTAATTTTCTATCGTTTGGTTGGGAGCTTTACTCACACATTACATAGATATACCATCCAGTGTACTATTACTGATACGTGTTCTTGATATGTTGGTAGGTTCAGTGGAATCAACTTAAACCTTTTCAATGAAATCAAATAAACCTGTTTATTGGACCAAGGACTTTTGTTTCATCGTCATCATATTGAACCTTGATTTTCCTAGGCTCTTTAAATT
The DNA here is from genome assembly GCA_002374485.1 of Metschnikowia santaceciliae. Lineage (NCBI taxonomy): Eukaryota > Fungi > Ascomycota > Pichiomycetes > Serinales > Metschnikowiaceae > Metschnikowia > Metschnikowia santaceciliae. The sequence goes on from NKZN01001875.1 coordinate 160,312, forward strand.
CTTATCCAGATATAGTCTGGTGAATCTGTCCAATTGAGCATTGAGCTAGTTCAATGCATTGTTGAGCAATTTTGTGGAGCTCTGCTTCAATGAGAGCTCATGGGTTGAAGCTGATACTGCTCTTAGATGAGGACCACTCGAAGCCGGCCGAGTTAACTCTCAAATCAATCTCCATTACCGAATTGGTTGAGGAAGTTGTCCACATCAAACTCCTCGTCCAAATTTTCTCCTAGACTGCCATCAAAGTTCTGCCCTAGAAGATCCATTCCCAAATCGTCCATCATGCCCGGCCCGAGGTTCGCATCTAAGTCCATATTATCTAGCTTGTTCTTGTCGTCGTTGGCATCGGTACCTGAAGGCTCTCCTCCCTTGTAGCTGATGGAAGATAGTATATCGGAAGGGTTGGGGATATCGAAGCCAAGTTCCTTGTCCATGTCCAATTCGCCATTGAAGTCGGTCTTGAAGTCCGAGGCTTCTTCGTGTTTCTTTTCGTTCTGCTGTTGTTGCTGTTGTTGTTGTTGTTGCTGTTGTTGTTGTTGTTGCTGTTGTTGTTGTTGTTGTTGTTGTTGTTGTTGTTGTTGTTGTTGTTGTTGTTGTTGTTGCTGCTGCTGCTGCTCCTGCTCTAGCTTCTCTTTGGCCAAACGTTCTTCTTGCTCGAGCTTCTCCTTGGCCAACCGCTGCTCCTGTTCCTGGGCCTCCTTCTTCTTGGCCATTGCCTCTTTCTCCTGGCGCAACCTCTCGTCCTCTGCCAACTTCTGCTTCTCCAACTCCTCCTGGACCTTAAGCTCATCCTGTCTCTTTTTATTCTCCATGATTTGTGCTATACACCACGCGGCTTCGTCAAGCTTGGTGACGGTCTCGTCGAGAATCAGCTCGAACTGCCCGATGTTGCGGGTGAACAGCGTGGTTATCTGGGCCGGCACGATCTGGTTGTTGGTACCGGTAATCAAGTTACTTTGCTTGCGGTTGCTATTAATCACCTCAAAAAAGTACCCTGTGGTACGGAGAATGTCGTTGAACGACTCGTTGAGTCGGTCTTCTAGGTTCATGCCTGAGTGTGTGTGTTGTTGTACGACAAGTTCTGGCCACTAGCGTAATATAATCTCTGTCTTCTGCGCGCAGCCGTGTCTCACTGCATGGACACTTGCCATCACGACATCGCCCCATGACCGCCAGTCATGTGACACTTCCACAAGTAATTTCTATGTATTTTAGGTTTGAGCTATTTTCAATTTTCTTCTTTATTATTATTTTTTTTTTTTGTAAATGGATAATTTTTTGGTTGGCTGGCTGGTTGAAGTGGTGGCCATGTGGACTGATTTCTCCACCTATACTCTATAGTCTAGAGTAAGTGTAGTTAGGTAATGTAATTGTACGAGTTTTGGATGAAATTTTTTTAATTTTAGTTCAATCGATAGAGATTTTTTTACTCTTTCCAATGGTACCAAAATCTTCTTTTTTTATGAATTTTTCGATTTTTGGGCGGGGATTTACGTTTATATTATTAGCACTCAGTGTGCATCGGCGTGAGAATATAGAAAACTTCACCCGACAGCTCAAGCATCTGAAATTCTTTAAACTATAATCAGTGCGCTCACGCCATTAACCACTCAAAAGCCACCCCTATTTATCTCCATCAAAACAAAACTTACCTAAGAAAAAAAAAACACCAAAAGAATCATAGTCATAGAAATTCCCCATATCTGAAGCCATAAAATCATAAAAATCAGAAATTCACATTTCCTATAATTATATCGTACTATTATATCGTACCATAGCATAATAAGTACTGGTACTGGGTAGGTGACTTGGAGGCCGAGCGCGATTGGAGGTCACATGACGCAGCGCGGACGCGTATTTCATAACATACCTTCTTCTGCTCCTCCTTCAACACCACGTCTAACTTGCTCTTTTCCCCCCATGTCCGATCTGTTGGTGGCCAGGCAAGGTCCGTTGGCCCACGTGTGGTTGGCTTCCAACTATGACAAAAAACTTTCAAAGCAACAGTTCCTCAATACTGACATTGTCATCTCCTCCAGGATAATCTCTGGCAAGCAGCTCCAGTCGGGCTCCAATGACAACGAGAATTCAAACACAATCACGCTCCGGCTCTCGGGCCAGCTTCTTTTGGGAATTGTACGCATATACTCTAGAAAAACAAAGTATTTACTCGACGATATCCAGGAGGTGTTATACAAGCTTAAAAACTCCTTTAAGTCCGCCAGTGGGGCCACCATTGGTGCTGCCACAGCCAATCTCGTCAACTTGCCTGCTAAAAAAACAACTCTTGCAAATCTTGATAGAGTCACCTTAGAGGACCAAGTGACCAACTTCGATTTGTTCTACCAGGAGGACCTTGTTCTTGACGATGAGCCATCCATACCCACGGCAGACTCCATATTTTCGCAAATGAGCGTTGGTCCAAATCGTGCTGACGATTCCCAGTTCGATCTTTCAATGGAGGTGGCCAGAGGTACTGAGAATGAGGAACTTGATCTTGATCTTAACCTCGATTTTGACTTGGACTCGGATCACTCCATCGAAGTAGGCAGAGACGCCCAGACCGCGCTACCTGAACATGAACAATCCCTTATGGACATAGATCCAAAACCAGCCGCAGAAGCAGCTCCTGAGTTCGACTTGGAGCCTTTGGAAACTATAGACATTGCTACAGCACCAACACCAGCACCCGAACCCACGCCCGCTCGGAGATTAGTGGGATTTTCCGAATCTGGAGTGGTGAAAACAGCAAAGAGAAAATTGGTCGTTGACTCCGCAGAAGAGCTCGAGCGTGGACTCCCCAATGAGGTCTTGCGCAATATCCAAAACATACAAACAAATGGACAATTTGCACAGGAATCCTTGACCCTCAAGCTCACGCAGCAGGAAAAGTTGGACTTGATCAACGAGCTTGCCTCGGCCGAGAACCCTAAGAGAAGACGGATCTGGAATCTTGACTCTCAACTCCGCCAAAGATGCTTAGAGCTTTCGCGTGAGGAAGAGGCTCCTGCTGCCGATACCGCAACTCCAGAAACAACTAGAGACTTTGATACCTCCATCGACTTTGATTTATCCTTACCAGACGTTGGTTTACAAGCTTCACCAGAACCTCTACAATCTGCACAAGAGGAACTGCTGCAGAACATTAGTGCAGAGAACCCCAAAGCCACGAGCCAGATCGCTGCTCATTTGAGAGGTGCATTCTACGAGAAGCCTTCGATTGAATTCGCAGATTTGATGAAGGAAGATCTCAAAAGCCTGGTTCCACTAGGTGTAGTGGAGCAACAAGACAGTCAGTTCAAGTACAGCGAGAAGAAAGAGGCCACCAAGTGTTTCTTCGAGTTGTTGGTATTGGCTTCCCACGACTGCGTCACCCTTGAACAGACCCACACAGACAATCAAGTCGCCACAGACTTACAGGTGAGACCAAGAGATAACCTTGCGACCCAATTTGTATAATAGTAAGACATTAAGCATTACCATATGAAACAGACTCTGAAATGTTCGCAGCCGAAAGAACTTTGCGTTAATTAATTAATGGGATGTAGAGCGTATATAATCAGACAGGTAAGTATCCTAGACATGACTTGGATCGTTCAAAGATGCAAGAGATTCGAGTCCTTCAGGTTCAGAGTACGACGTAGCAATGTACTTCAGTAGTATAGAGTCATCGATCTTCCACACGTCAAGTTCACCATCGTCATAGCCAAGCACCAATTCGGATCCATCGTCAGAAAAGGAAACAATACCTGACGACTTCTTTTTGGTGGGTATGTTAAACACAGGGCCCTTTATGTTGACATCGAAATCCCATAGCTCCACATAAAACCCCAGCTCGGGTACGCGCAAAGTACCAGCAGTTATGACCTGATTGGGATGACCAGGGCGTCCCAAAACAGTGGAAACAAGTGTGGCAGTCGGAATTGCCAAAAGGAGCTTATTAGTGGCGGAATTCCACACCCGTAGGAAAAAGTCCGAGTGTGCAGACAAGATAAGAGAGTTGGATAGTTCCACCAATGACGTCACAGCAGAGGAGTGTATGGCGCCTTCAATATGGTCTTTTAGTTCGGAACTAATGTAGTTTTTCTCCTTTTGATTGGCAAGCCTGTATATCACACCATTGGTGGAGGCCATGATCACCAGGTCCAAAAACCTGTACTCCGGTGCATCATGGAGTTGGTACTGCGACACAAACGGCTTGTAGGAAGTTAGTAATGCATAACTAATGAGAAGCATGTTCCTATCTCTTGGAGAGAGCTGGATGGAGGAGAATTTCGGGAGCGCAAAGAAATTGGGGGACCACACGTTGATGACTCCATCCTCACATATGGTCATAATAGCCGAGTCCTGCAAACTCTCTATGTTCAACTGTTTCATAAATATAATCGGCGACACGTGGTGCACGAAGTTGAGCAGCGATTTCTCCGTGAGCGACGAGATATATGAAGTTTGGAGCGTGGGAAGCACAGCCACTTGAGTAGGAGCCACTGCAGTCAAGTCCCACATGACAACACGCCCACTGTCGAGGCCAGCCACAATACGAAACGGGTCACTATTGTCGAATGCAATTTTGGAGATAGGGCTCGTGCACTGGAGAAAAAACTCGGGCGTAACGTGGTTGGTGGTACGGTTGAACAACACCGCCAACCCACTCAGCCACTGTAAGGATTCATTTGACAGTCGCTGGGCTTTTCGAGTCTTTTCTCGAGTTTTCCCATATGCAACTAGAAGCAAGTTCGGATGCTGGACGTTGGTTGCAACACATGCTATGGGTCTGTCTAGGAACTTGGATATATTGATGGTCACATCAAAGGGCACACGAGAGTCCGAGATGGAGGACGAGCTATGCTTGATTCCCAAACGGATATCGGAGTAACCGAGTTCTGAGAGTTGTTTTTCTAGCGCTTGGTGTATGACTTGTTCTTTTGGAGTTTGTTCTGGAGACAGGAGAGAGACTACTTTCTCGGTAGCTGCGACGTCTGTAGATGCAATGTCCTCAGTACTTCGAACGGGGATTTCCGTATTTCGAAAGACTTCTTCGGAAACTGGATCGGTCTGAATAGCCTTATGGATCTTGTGGGTATCATGGGTTTGTGGAGTATGCAATCGGGGGGCTGGGGCCAGGGAAACGGTAGTCTGAGGAAGATCTACCTGGACCGAGAAGTCGACCTTTGGAGGGGGTGATGGGGTGTCCACAGGGATATCACGTGCGGCAAAGTCGAGGCCAGGCACCGCTGACCGCCGCAGCTTGAGCTCTAAGAGACGCTGTCGTTTTTTCTCTAGTAACTGCTGGCGATCCATGTTAGTACGTGGAGTAATAAATAGACGTACTGCAGGAATGGGAACGCGGTTCCAGGGCCCGGGTGCACGGGTCTACCACACCCATCAGTACAGAGGTAGGGATTACAGTATAAGAAATATATGATGATGGTATTTGGTATGATTTTGGTTATTTTTGTTTAGAAAGATCAAATATAGGACATAGAAAAAGGCATAGATATAGACATTGTTATGTTCTTTGATACATTTATTCCTAACTAAAACTATGTTCGTTGATGGTTCCTCAAAGAGAGGAACCGAAGCGGCTTAAATAACTTTGAGAGAAACATGGCATCGAAAAACTCTCCACCAGAACAATAGTAAGGATTGTTCCAGAATATTCGAAAAGGCTATAATAGTACTTCATACAACGATGGTCGATGGCCGTGATACGGCGTTTGTAATGGCTATTGTAACAATCGGACTGAGAGGCTTCATAATACCTCCATAGGCATGGTCAGGTCAGTTCATGGTCAGTTCATGTGTTGATAATAGGCAGGACATGAGGTTATGGTCATAGTGACTAAAGGCTAATATTAGAAAGAGAAAATGGCTAGACTGTATATAATCAAAATACCACGGAATTATAATACACTACACATTATAGTACATCATATACTTGGGAAGTGCTCATAACCACCTCAGCATGGCCAGTGCTCATAACACACGATCTAGTAAGTTCCTATATATATATATATCATCGAATATAATGATTCGTATGTTAAACATATTACTATTAGAGTAGTACATGGAAGCTATATGACTAAAACACAAGTATATATGAACATTGAATATGGAGCTAATGACCATTGACTATGAAGCTAAGGAGCTATTGTCTATGACTACACTAGCTACTACATTTGAGCAGACAAAGAACTGCATACTTGACAGGATTAAGTACTACATGACCAAGTACTCCAACACCAAGACTAATGAAAACACCTACTACTACACTTGAACAAGTCCTAAATAAGACTAAGTACTATGAGACTAGTACTATGAGGCTAGTACTACAAAACTAAGTACTATGAGACTGGTACTACAGGACTAAAGAACTAAGCATATAGCTGTTTTTTTCTAGAGATACCAATTAGAAATTTACTACCAAAGAAACGTAACTGATCTATAAGCCATTCGCAGTGTCTGTATAACTAGCCATGCTGCTCGATCAGAAAAATGTCTAAGTCAAGATAACTAAGAAGGTATTTTTGGGTTATCTGCGGACTCATAGTAATTAGATCTGAGTGATCTTTAGCTTGATTTTTTCTTTGTCTTTTTAGGATTAGTCTACTACAGTTTCTTTTTGCTTTAGGACATATCCAAGACTAGAGCCATATTCGCGAGGCCAAGACAGAATTGAGATAACAGTTCTTACCAGTGCTCATAACCAGTACCAATAACCAGTGCCTCACCATTATCCCCCATTATTCAATGATATACAGAGTTAATTGTAATTAGGGTAATTACAAAAATTTATAATAATTAGCAAATATTGGGTAAGTAAGAGCAATAGGTGACTAATTTAATTAGTTAGTGTTGAATAAAAACTGTTTGGGGGTTTAGTATTGGAGTGTATATTTATTGGAGGAAATGAGTGTGTATTATTGGGGGTAATAGAGTGTGGTGGTTTTGGGGTTTTGAGGGTGGTGAGGTTTTGGGGGGTGGTGGAAATGTAGTAATTTGAGGTGGAGCATTGGGCGTGTCTTGATACGCGCGGTCTTCTACTCACTCAGCTCACAGTTCACAGTTCACAGCTCAAGGTCGAGGTAATATGGAGATCGAAGACATTCTTCGCGACTTCGAAAAAGACTCGGGCCGCAGCAAGACGCCCAAGGGCTCTCTACATCAGCAGCTAGTGACGGCCATGCTCAACGAGCGTATGGCTCCCGACCTTCTTCCTTATAAGCATGAGTTGATGGAGGTTATTTTACGGGAGATCCTGAACCAACAGCAGTTTCTCTTGGACTCCCATGAATATGGCGACTCCAATGCCGAGACGGGCGTTATCAGCCTGGACTTCAAGCTCCAGCTTATGATCATCGAAACCGACATCGAGCGCCTTAGTTACTTGGTCCGCCTTTATATCCGGACGCGGTTGGCCAAGATCGACGACTTCACCATTTTCTACATGAACGAAATCTCTGCTGATGCTTCCAAAAGCTCGCTTCTATCTCATCAGGAAACTGAATACATGCATAAGCACTTTAAGATCTTGACCCAGCTATATAATAATAGCTTCTTGAAGAAGTTCCCCAACTTCTTGACTTTATTGGACGACACACGCGGTGGAGATGTCATGACTACAACCCCCGACTTGGATTTGCCTGTCTTCATTCGTGTGGTGTGTGATGATACCATTGTGCTTCAGCTTACGGGAGATGAGCTCAGTCTCGAGAAAAATGGCATTTATGTGGTCAAGTATAGCTTGATCAAGAATTACTTGGAACTTGGTGACATTGTGTTGATCTAGAATCATCACTGCATCTACTCGCATCCTCCAGGGCACGAGTCGGTGTTCTCTTCAAGGTGCCATTCTTGCAAGCACCCAAAGTGGCCGCTATGGCCGCATTTCAAGCTCTCCACCACCGATAAGCCTCGGCACGGCTCGTGGCAATACACACAGTTCAGCTGCTTTCTGGAGCACTCGTCACAGTACCAATAGCCAAAGTTGTCACCTCGCCCATTGTACTTTGCCTTACTGACCTCGTTGCTCAAGAGCTTCTGACACCAGCAGCAATAGAACCTCATGTCCACGTCCTTGCAAAAGAACTGGCTGAGCTCATACTTTAGAGCCTTTGGTGCATCTTTGATCACCTGCACGGCAATGGTGAAGAGTCCCTCTCGCCGGAGATTCTCGATGTAATGGCCTATACACTCTAGGCAACTGTTCTTGCTGAGAACGGACTGAGGAAAATCCTCCTTGTAATGATCATAGAAGAGTAATATAAGCGTGGCACTCATCACCACATCCCCTTGAGATATGGCATACTCTATGGACCGCTTGATGATGTTGAGCGCATGCCAAGGGTATTGCTGTTCGACGGGGTCTTCGTCAACCTGTATCTTGCTCAAAGCCTTTGTAAGTTTCGATAAGTTGCGTCTTTCCAGGCTGTGGGTACTGGACTCCTCCACCCGGTCTAGATTGCTTGGGTCTGATCCGTTCATTGCATTAGTTCCCTTTTGTTTGATGAGAGGGCTTTTGCTGTGGAAACTTTGGAATGATGGATTGAATGATTCTCTTGACAGGAACGACATGCGTTTTTTGTTGACATATGATCCTAAGTATCCTGAAGACGAGTAAGAGGCTGCTGCATTATTGAGGAAGTTCAAGTTCTCATTGTCTAGATCTTGTGAGTTTCCCGAAAGGTTGTGCAGAGGACTGCCAAACTTGTACTGGGTGGTCTTGGGGGTTTCCATTGCACTGTGGTGGTCCAAAGACTCAGTGTTGGACGAAGCAATGAAGAAGTCTTCGTTGGGGCCTCTCATATGGCCAAACAACTTGCGGGAGTTGTTAGTGTTGCACGAACTAGCAGCCTCTTCGTAAGCTTCTTGCCGGGGAATCATGGTATCTTTTATAGCTTCACGAGGAATCTCAATACCATTTTCTCCACCATTTTCTCCATCAGTTTTGCTCTTTTCCGGCATCTCCTTGTGCATAGAAGAACGCCGGGATAAAACAGGAGGAGTATATGAGCTTTTATGGTCTTTGGCTTTGCTCAAATAAATGCTTCGGTTAGATTCCTTGGATGTACTCAACACTCCCAAGTGGTTGACCGACGATGTACTGCCGAGTCCCCCTGGAGCAGCGCCGTAGTTGGTGGTCAGAGTGGAGTCTGAATTGTAGGAGCCAACAAAGTTGCCCAACTCGGACGATATGGAGTTGGACCCATCCGGTGACCGTGAAAGATGGTTGATGGTAGGCACAGCTTCAACGTCCCCCACAGCCCCAGTCATGTTCTCCTCGTGCTTCGCACCTTGTTCAACGTGTAACTCCACACGTGCCTCTTCTTGCTCTAAAGCTACGGAAATCAACCTCCACACCTGACACTCCCGGAACCTCTGTACACTAGCAGCAACTCTTGCATTGATTTGACACACAAAGGCAAGGCTAAAAGCATCGGGAACTCCCGTTAAGTAGTCATTGGCAAGGATTGCAAACACAGCTTCGTCGCCCAAGGGAAGCTGCACGGATATATTGACCAAGTACGGCGAAATGGTGAGGAAATCTTTATGATCGAGTTTGTCCATGTTGAAATCGGCTTTTCTGGGGTGTGGAATGGTGATTCCCAGCGAGACAGAGTCTTCCGTGGATTGCGAGGGGTTCCGTGTGAGAGGTGGCCTTGGCACCCCGTGCATGTCCATGGTTATAGGTCGCTGATAAGCCATCGGGGAAGATTGCTTTGACGAATGAGTGAATTGCGTGGCCAGCCGAAGAAGGGCTGGTCTGTCCTTGAAGGAGAAATTCGAAGGTGATTTGATGCTCACAAATGACTGTGAGTTGGAAAGAACTGAACCTTTTCCTGGCAAGCTGAAGTTATCAGATATAGGAGATGCATACTCAGAACGGGTTCTTTCATCGTCGTAAAATTCGGTTTGCTCGTTGGGCGTAACCTCGTAGTCTGCGGCCACCAGCAAGTCGTAATCACTGCTTTCCTGAGCAACAAGGGATAGATTGGAGTAGCCCGAGCTCCAGGCTGTGGTGACCAGCGGTAGTGCCTCATAAGGCCGGATAATATTAGACTGTAGTCCGTTCAACGAGGTCAAGTCATATGCAACAAACATATTGGACTTGGTGATGGTCCAAAGCTTGCGTGCACCAGGTGAGCCTTTGGGCCACATGAAGTTTTGAAATGGCTTATGGGATAGCGTGGTAACTATCTCCTTGGGTACAAAACGGCGGGCTAAGTTGTAAACTGTAATGGACGGGTCGTCGTTCAAGTACAGGCACGCAAAGTCGTAGTTGAACAACGGCAGCGAGGACTTGGCATAATCATCGGCCAAGTCGGGGATTCCATGGACATAAGGATCATCGTTGGCTGTTTCGTTCCATCGTATCTTCATCACAGGGCCATACGTGGACATCACGGCCTCTGGAGACATGGATGCAGAAGACTCTCCATAGTTCCACGCACAGATTTTACGGTCTCTACCTCCCGTAAGCACATATTCCATTTCCGGATGGATATGTAGGGATAAAGCAGGACCCGTATGAAACGTCCATTTTCTTTCGGGGAGCGACGTATTAGTATGAGATGACAGAGGGTAACGGAGGTCAAACTTGCACAAGGCACCCGAGTCATGGGCCGAAAGAATGGACATCTTGCCCCGGACCCGAGAGTGGGGCGAGTATTGACAAGAGCGAACGGAATCCGAGTGTTGGGAAGCCATAAGCTTGATTGCAGGTTTCGGCAGAAAAGACCGGAGATCCCAGAGCTTAACGGTTCCATCCTGGGAGCCCGAAAGAAGAAGCTGGTCCTGGTCCACGAAATCCAACGAATTGACCACTCGCTTATGGTCATCCAAACGGTACGCCAACTTGGCCTTGCCATTGCCTGCCACCTGGTAGATATTGACATTCCCACTGGTCAAGCCGCATGCCACCATGTCCCCATTACACTTGATGGTGTTCACGTGCACCAACTTCAGCGACGAATGGAGACGCAGCAGTGCCGAGGTCTTGGGCTCAATCAAGTTGACATCCGCCACCACTTCCAGCTGGTCGTTGTCAAGAGCCAAGAGCTTGAGGTAATTTCTACCTCCGATGATCACGTGGTGCGATGGAACATACGACGTCGAGTCGTAGAACGCAGAGTTAAGCCGCCCAAGCGGGTGTCGGAGCTGCAGGATACAGGTGACTTCCCGGTCAAACGTGTAGGTGAGTTTTTTGGCGGATTTTGGTTTGAGCTGGGGATCGGGGCCTCGTGTGGATGGACGGTCCCCGGCTGCGAGCGAGCCGTAGATGTTGTGAGCAAATCGTGCAAGGCTCAGCTGGCTGGATATGCTAGACATCGTGTGTAAGATGAAGGAATGTGATAGTAAGGTGTTGAATGAGATGAAGTCGGGAATGTGACGATGGATGAATTGCTCAAGACTGAGCAGGGTGTATTGCGTCCTGTCTGGTCTGCGTAGTGCGTCCTATGTGAGATAACGTATGTCGCGATGTACTCATTATCTATGTCCTACTACTGCTAATTTATTTTTATTTTCTACTACCACTACTTAGTACTAGTAACTACTACTACTACTTGGAACTAGTCTTTCTACCATCACCACTAATATTAGTCACTTATAGTAACTACAAGTAACTGCAAGTAACTACTAGTCACTACTAGTCACTACTAGTCACTACTAGTCACTACTAGTCACTACTAGTCACTACTAGTCACTACTAGTCACTACTATCATTTATTATTACTACCTACTGATACTACTTAATAATACTGACTAAATACTCTCTAATTATTATAACGACTATTACCAGTACTACTATTAAGTACTACGAATTGCTATAAGTAGAGGCATCATTGACTATTCCAGAGTCTTAATAGAATTTGAGTATTGGAAAGAGGGTGGACAAAAGAGCATGTCATACTGAAAATAATTTTAGAGGACATGGAAGATATCAACTGGAGATGCATATCTATAGCACTAAGAAGCAAAGTTTCCACTAATAATTACTACTAATAATTACTATTAATAATTACTCCTAATAATTACGACAACGGAATAATGGAATTGTACAACCGAAAGATGATACAGTGATCAAAAACTTGAGTATTGAGCTTTTATTCAGAACAACCGATGATAATGTGAGACCACCAAGCATCTCACTGATGGAGCTCGATGTCGTTTCATGGTCTTACAGAACAGAATATCCGATTAACATCTCGTTTGGACATGACTTTTTTTTACTCTAAGAGCACCATTGCAGGTGCTGTTATTCAACAAGATGATGTGGAGATTAATAATTACTACTATTTATTACTACTATTTCTGCTAGCACCTATTGCTACTACCAACTACTACTTACTACTACTAATTACTACTAATTACTACTGATTACTACTACTCACCACTCACTACTACTGATCATAGTCATTACTCGTACAATTATTTAATACTGCTATTTAGGCCTAGGCCTACTTACGCCTTGTTCCTCCCATATCCGACCATCACTACTACCTCTGTCCCTCTATACTCTTCTCTCCTTGAGTCCACCAGTATACATGCTAAGAATATTGTTCTTCCGAAAAAAATATAAAGAAAAAAAAAAACTGTGAATATCTTGAAGAATTCATAAATCGTCTCTTCACACTACCTCCAAGTGGTGTGCTCTTCAGCCATCAACTGACTGACTCCTTTCTTGACTCTTATTTAATTGAACACTTATGATTGGTCCTCTCTTACAATTGAAATTACTAATTGGTGAATTTTACTGTTATAATTCCATGGAACAATAATGCAAGGCACTGTACTGAAGTCAGGATCACTGATTGAAAATGTAGACTTTAATATGCATGGCTAGTTGCGCCCAACACAATATTTAAAGCCAGAAATGAATTCAAACAATGACACATTCTTGAAAAGGGCTCAAACTTGAAAACCTAGTATTGTTTATTAAGGCGAATTTAAACGACTTAACTCCCATTTGGGTTTGGAGTTTGTTGGCTTTTTGGCTCCCTTTGAATTCCCCGGAGAATTTCATAAAGACTAAAGATCTGGTTAAGGACTGATAAATCCCATGACTCACCTAGATAAAAGTGCTTCTTCTTATCCACCGTGTAAGAAGTAGAGGAGAGTTTTTAGTACATAGATTTCCAGAAGGTATGAGTATATGTCTCCAACGTAGACTACATCAATTAATCTAATAGAGTAAAAGAATGTCCCTCTCAATTTCCAAGCCAGACCATTGTAGAATGCAGAAGATTTTTTTTTAGGAAAATCGCCACCACATAATAGCATCAGAATGCGACAAGAAAGTATGTGATATTTGAATATGGAAGAATAGCCGGAAACAATATCCGATAATAAACATGACAGCAGACTATCCCCAAAGAACTAGATCTAAATCAGGAATAGACTTTTAAAAAAATACAGATCTCAGAGATGATTTTGAAAAACTGACCCAGGATATCAACTATAGGATGATACATGGTACTGGAAAAGACAAATCCTTAAAAGTGACAGTTGAAATGAACCGAAAAAAAAAGTAGAGGTCTGAATTAAAATCTGCATATGAGAATACGATTATTCCTGTAAATCTGTTAAGACTTCTAAAAAAAAAAATTCTGGAAATCTATTGACGTTAAGAAAATGCCAGATGTGCTGGAGAGCTGATCAGAATTAACACCAAAGGGGGTAAAGATGGCGAGGAATCACTATACTACAACAAATAATTATGTCAATGGAAAAAGACACCAGAAAGCCATTATATAATCGAGTATGACACTAGAGTCGTCACCAGGAAATGGCCAGGATGAGAAATTCTGCAATAACACCAGATATCAGAAATGACACCATATGTTATTATGGTGTCAAAAATCTGAATATGAAACTGGCTTTATGTGTTCTAGTTTCAGTCTCATAAACAACAGAATCAGAAACATCAGACTTAGAGGTCGTTGATGACTTTTATATTGCAAGAAATTACCAGTCTCAAGTGGACGAATTCCCATTCTGACAATAGTCACAAAATTATATTAGTTGAGCCAAGCACTTCATTTAATGTATCATGGATCAGATAAAGTCATAGTCACATTTCGGGTTATCAATAGTCGGTCATCATATAGGCACACAGCTACAGCTAGTGACAGTGGCAGGTATCAGTGTGTTTAAACAATGATATAGAGGGCATATAACCGCAAACGGGCCCGCAAGACCAAGACTAAGACCAAGAATGACTAGTGTCTAAGTAAAGCTGGAACCAGATAACAAGAAGTACAGTTGTGGGAAGTGTTTTGACGAGATCCCTCTTGATAAGCTTGCTTTAAGCAACATTCATGTTTACGTCAAGTCCACGCTATTCAAAGATCCTAAGAAGAAAAAGGACTTGAGCATAAAAATCAACTGGGATGGCTTGAAAAAGGAGGATGACGAGCCCTTGGAACTTCTTGGGTCAATCAAGGCCGGCAAAACGCAGTTTCTGCCCTCGCTCCGTGCCAGTATCAGCATGTCTCCCAATGCAATGTTGGAACTGCAAGGTTAATGGAAGGCAGTTCTCTGTAAGTAAATACAGTAAGTGTTGAATTGTTATTGATACATTTGGACTCTAAGTACGTATGTGTATCAGATGGTTCTCTAGCCAGAGCTTTTGGTGTTTATGGAAAGAAGTAGAGTAATCGGTAGTACTTAACTCTTTTGAGAAGGAATTGGTATAGCACCTAAGACACCAGTAAACCAGTCTAGACAGAATAAATAAATCACAATCACTAAATGTTAATCTTAAAAATCAAACAGCATATCGATTTCCCTATAGTCAGGAATACCCTCCGTGGAACCAATAGGAAGTATTACTGAACAAGTGAGCAAAGGAGCAAGTGAGCAAGTGAGCAAGTGAGTATACAGTCCGTATATAGTAAGTGTCAAATTCTAATTCGTTACAGAGTCAACCACAAACCTCTATACAGTCTAGGTAAAGTCTAAATTCCAAAATATCAAGTACCATTTGAGAACAAGAAGATGGTAATGGGTCTGGCCTAAAACACACATAATGGCCAAGAGGACTATATGAATGGAACTAAAATTTAGACTAGGAGATTTCGACCGGCTTCACCTCTTTTAAACCAGTGTACATTTTCTAATTGAAATTAAAAAAAAGACAAGCAAACAATAAGCCTGCGTAAACTTTATTGCACCTTCTCAAACAGCTCATTAGCGCACCACTTCGTCTACACTAAGAACCACAGCAAGAACCAACACCATGGAATTCATACATAATAAACATGTTAAATATAATAACTAATATACAAACCGGAATACGCTATATCGATAAGTAATGTTATATCATATATTTTCTGGATGGAGGAAGTAAGTATAGAGTCGGTAGGTATTGGTGCGTTGCAGCAATCAGCGAACACCTGCACACAACAGAGGTCAAGTACCAAGATCGACCCGTCTCCTCTAGGCCATGATCTCAGTGCTCAACCTTTTGAGCAAACTCATCCGCCCCCTCAAAATGCTCGCAGTGTTTGGGGCATTGTTGAGTGGTCTGGCGCTTTTGGGGTTGTATGTCTTCCAAAAAGCCTTGATCTACCCTTCCCTGTTGAACGACGGCAGAGGCTACTGCGCTACCCCGGATGCATTGGACATGCCCGACTACGAGCAGCTTTTCTTGGATACTCCGGATGGAGTCAAGATCCAGTGCTATGTTTTGAAACATGACCCGTCCAGTCCTTCGTACTCCAACAAGACCGTGCTCATTCTCCCTCCCAATGCCGGAAACATCGGCCATGGCCTCCACACCGTGGCCATCTTCTATAAAGATTTCGGCTACAATGTGGTGATCTATTCGTACCGAGGTTACGGCAAGTCCACGGGGAGCCCCCTGGAGTCGGGAATCAAGGTCGATGCTCAGACTGTTTTGAAGCATATTACCGAGGAAGACGAGCAGCTTCTGCAGAGCTCTCTAGTGTTGTATGGGAGGTCTTTAGGCGGGGCGGTTGCAATCTACATTGCTTCGCTTTTTTCTTCGAAGGTCCTGGGCATTATCTTGGAGAACACTTTTCTTTCTATTCCCAAAACAGTGCCACATATCTTCCCTGCGTTGAAGTATTTCACTGGTCTTGTTTCTGAACAGTGGAACACTGAATGGTTGATCCCTACGATCCCCGCTAGCATCCCCCTCTTGTGCTTTAGTGCCAGAAACGACGAAATCGTGCCTCCTAGCCACATGGACCGTATCTTCGAGCTTCTGCCTTCCAAGGAAAAGAGCATCTACAAGTATAAGAACTCTTCCCATAATGATACCGATATCCAACCCCATTACTGGGAGAGGGTACAGGAGTTCATCAAGGAGAAGGTCAATCCTGTGGGTTACTAATAGTGGCCCTTGGTCTTAGAGTACCCGGGTTTTCAGGCTACATTGCTGGGTCCGTGGTCGTTATGTAGTTGGTTATACAAAATCTGAATGCATGCACCCAGACATGATTAAACAGTGAGCTGAGGCTCACCCTTGGCATTAAAGGTGTCGTGGGACATGAACTCGACCTTTTGGTCGTCGGATAATCTCAAGACCTTTTTGAATCTCTCTCCAATGGTGATCAATTTGTCGGAGTTGCAGTCCTTGGTCCAGATGGCAACTCTGATGGCTTTTCTGATGTTCAAGACAATTCCATTAACCTCGTTCTCCTCATCCTCTATGGTTTCACCAATGACGGCCAACAATCCTCTCAACCACAAGTCATTTATGACGCCGTTGATCTCTCTTCTGTTGTTGAAAGAAAATTGCCATCTACCTCCTTTAGAGTTCTGCTCATCCTCCCACTCGGGTTTGATGCCTTCTTTAAACAAATGGTAGTCTGATCTCATTGGCAATTGGTTGGCCACTGGGATGGAGTTGTAGATGCCCCAGAACTCCTCCACAGAATTGAAGGTGATTACTGGCTTCAATAAGTCCGACCACGACTCGGATTTGTTTGTGGTGGGCTTGGTGTACCATAAGGTCCATTGGCTGTTCAATGGGTGCTTGGCGGTAAACTCCTCCTTGTTATCCAAGACAGTCTTCTGGTTGTCCAAAGACAAGTCCTCGGTTTTCTTGGTTAAATCTTCAGATGACATCTGCGGTTAGTAAATGATGCTGGTTGGGGGAACAGGTCCAGTTGCCACAGCACTAACAGAGCCACGTGGTCTGTTTGGAAAAGGAGCTCTAATTCGGTGTACGTACGATTACCGGTTGATTAATGAAACAAGAGTAACTGCCACAAAGGAGGATGTCGGAAAAAAACTCTTGTGAGAGTAACTCTGAGACCGCGGCTGACATTAAGCGCGCGCTAAGCGTAAAAAGCAGCACGTTGGATGCGACCCTAGTTTTGTCTATCCCATTGCACTGAAATCAGTGGAGATAGTGGGCCATAGTGAAATGGGCGAATTCAAGAGCACCACCCACCACCCAAAAGAGACAAGACTTCACCAAAACTCTAGCACAATTTTCTAACACGGAATTTAGTACACTTGATAATTTTTATCACTCAAATTATCACTCAAATTATCACTCAAATTATCACTCAAATTATCACTCAAATTATTACTCAAATTATTACTCAAATTATCACTCTTATTATTACTCAAATTATTACTCAAATTATGACTCAAATTATTACTAAGATTATCATTTCTTTGTTAGAGAATGAAACCCGTGCACCGGCCCGCCTGTGGTTTCCCAGTTCGTCCCTAAGACATGACCACAGGGCTATGCGCACTCGCATAATAGGAGGAAGGAAAAGGCAGAGAAAAAGCCAAAGGCCGTCCAAATTAGTCAAACTAAAATGTGGTTTAAAGCCCCTCTAAAGCCAGTCTAAATTATCTCACAGCTTCTTAATTAGGCCACTCTTTTTTTTTATTTTAATTTAAAGTCACAGTTACTGGATTGGGTTGGGGCTGGACCTCATAAGGCAAGTTTTAGGGCCGCAGTAATGCTCATTCCTCCATAATACTCAGGCCTAGATCTCATAAATCCTACGCACATACAAACATTCTCGAGCACCGAAACAACACAACTTCGGCTCGTTCTGTTCCCACAAATATCGTCTATTCAAATCTAATATACTGAGTGTCCTTTCGTGCATGCACAAAGTGTCTAAGTTCAACCAGCCCAGTATTTTCAAAATCAATCTAATTTAATAATAAGAAACACTGAATTAAAACAACCAGCCCAAAATCAAGCACAAGGTGCCGAACATTGGGGTCTTGACCACGCCTGCGGCGTTGCTGCCAATCGTAGTTTGCGAGTAAGTCCTGACCTGGCCCACCTGGCCCGCCTTGGAGCCCATACCAATAGTTCCCGCCTGTACCGTAGCGGTGGGCTGGGAGTAGGTGACCATGAAGGTCTGGACGAAGGTGGTTTTGACGGTATTGACTTGGCCGTTAGTAGTGATGGTGACCCAGGCGATGGTGGCGGAAGTGGTGGTTTCTTTCTTACCACCTCCTGGGTCTTGATTGTCTAAGGCCACACAAAGAGCCACGAGGGCTAAAAGCTGGATCCAGAGATTGAAGACTTTCATTGTAGTAGTAAAAGAGGAAACTGCGCGTGGAGACTCGTCAGTTTATGAGGGCTTCGCGCGGCTTACATACATGCACATGCACCACTTCCCTCACGAAGGAACTGGGCCCCATGCAGAACGATGCAGGAACCACCAACGTCAACAATGGCTTTTAATGGCTTTTGGTCAAACACGCCCTAGACATGTTCTCAGAAAGGTTCTATATGCAGACAGTGACTTGAATTTGACATGCTGACACAAAGTTTTTGATGCCGTGTGGCGGTTTGGATGCAGCTCTTTCGAACGACCTTGCATCCGTCTTTACCGGTACACTACTGCGGTGCAGCATGAGTGGAAGTAAACAAGCTCAATCTCAAATCACAAGTCAACAATTAAGGTTTGACAGAAATGTCAAAAGTGTAGTAAATTTAGCTAAAAGCTCTTTCTGTTGGGAACCCTAAATTTTTGGGTTTATATTTAGAATCCCTAATTAATTCCCATTAACTGGCTCCTTCATGTGCAATGTCGTTGTACCCATAGGCCATTATTATCTTTGGTGCAATATTTTTCTTTTTCTTGCATGAATAAGCGCCAGCATGAATGTCAGAAAAACCATATTGAGCGGATTATTGGTTGCAACCGGCAATAAACGTCTATAGCTGCAAACTCTTATGCACCTAACCAGGCTAATAAGCATCTGTTTTGGGTCAATTTTAGCCGAGAGCGAACTCATAGCATGCTTGTTTTGGAAACATGGACATTGGTCCAAAGTGTAATTAACAAACCGAAGTTATGAAACAAACAAAATTTAGGCTCAAGTTGCCACCTTCCCACGCACTCTTCTGCTTGGGCTTCATTGTATGGTAGGGAATCCCCCATGACTCTTTGTCATGTTAATTGGGGAGCCCGCTATTACCTTCACTATATAAGGGTATACAATGCTCCAATTTTGACCCCTATATATTACACAATAAAGACAACTAACTGTCCAAAAAAAAAAAGAATGAGCCGCTTCGAGCCTTACAACACCGATAATAAGTACACCACACTCTGGGGTGTCTATGGCACGCACCTCGTGGTATATGAGCCACGCAAGGCTTCAGTGTTGAAAACGTTTTTCAAAACCAGATGTGATAAGCTTGTGTCTCAGTCCGTCCCAGTGGCAGCGTTCGATTTGGACAAGTTGATTGTTGATACCAGTGATGCTTCCACCCCCCACGCTTGGAATTGGACCATGGGAGCCTTGAACTTCTTGACCGCGCTCAACACAATCGGGTATATCGTGGTGATCTTCACAAACCAACAGAGCATGTACGTGACCCCCAATTCGGAATACTGGAAGACCACAGCCTTCAAGAGCTTCTATAGTCGTATGGAGAGAGTATTCATGTCATACCGAAGAAACGTGTCGAAAGACTGTCCTCCATTCATGTATGCGGCACCTTCCAGACCTAGCCAGAAAAGGGGTCGGACCTTTTCGTCTCCTCTGGCGCATCTAGAGTATCGAAAGCCTGCCACAGGCATGTGGAAGGAATTCGAAGAAGCTTTGAAAAGTCGCATACACACCAATACCACGGTGGACATGGACCGCAGCTTTTATGTGGGCAGTCTGTATGAGGATGAATTGTTTGCAGATTCCATTGGCTTGAAGTACACTACCAATCTCCCCTATTTTGACGAATTCGATAATCCCGTCTTCAGGTACGACCTGCCCTCATCTTCCGGAGGCACCAGTGACAGCGAGACGTCCGATACGGTGAAAACTAGGACTCCATCACGGGAAACTACGCCTGGAGATGAAAAAGAGAAGACACCTGGTCCTACCGTCGTATAGTGTCCTGAAGCTATGTTTCTTGAGCTCTCAGTGTAGTTAAGTGTGATGCACTGGTTGCAGCCAGTCTTGGGCGCAGCTTACTTGGGCCGCGCATTTCGCGAGCACACTAGAGGGGCTACTGTTTACTCCCCTCGCACCTACCCTCTTATCTATACGTCCTAATTCCCACCTTCGACCTCATACTGTAACCTTTCCCCCCCACACACACACACACACACAAGTCCACTATATAAAGTGAAGTTCAATATTTAGGAAAACTGCTGGCTCAAGATATTTTAAATTAATTTAAGAATAAAAAATCATCCACATATAAGATATACTCATTGTCCCAATAAAGGCTTATCTTACCATACATATATACCCATACAAGGTACAGAATACACCAGATAGGTCAAAGGCACCAGAACATATCCAAATACAAGAAATTTTGGTTATTCCTCAATTATATTGTCCTTCCTGTACAGAGTACATTCTCCTTGCCCATAATCATTTAACTCCGGCCATTGACTTTCTTAGTGTCACCTAAGAATGTCTCTGCCGCAATCCATCCACCCAAATCGCCGAAGCTCCATAGCAAAGCTAACAAGACCCATACTTGCATCGTCACCACTTCGTTCTCCGTCCGGAAGAAACTCCCCCCATTTTGCGCTGGTCCAGAACCTGTACCATAACAACTTCATGAACAACGATGCCGTGTCCTTAACGTCCAAGAACGACGATTCCTCAAACGATTCCAGTGCTGATTCCGAAACAAGACGGAAATCTCTAGAGAACAAGCTCAACGATGTGGTGGTGCAGCGTCACCTTAGATCCAATGCTGACCTGATGCTCGTCTCCGAAGGTGCTGATATGACAAGAGATATCTACAAGTTCACCGATGATCGACTGCCACCGAAAAGAGCCCGGAGCTGCTCGCTGATCGAAACGGACCCCAGCAGAAGAGGCTCTTTTGCCAGTTCGCTTAATGTTCCTGGAGGTTTCCGCAGACAATATGTATTGGCACACTCTCCAAGAGTCAAGCCCAACACGATCACACGCAACTTCGTGGAGTTTTTAAGCATATATGGCCATTTTGCCGGAGAAGAGCTTGAAGATGAGGATGCTGTGGCGTGCCATTATGAGAATACAGACTTGCCTGATTCGGGAGAGACTACTTCACTCCTTTCCAATACCCAGAGAAACCCACGGGGCACGGCCACAGACTCTAAAGCCTATTTCCTCCTCATCAAGGCTTTTGTTGGTACGGGTGTTTTATTTTTACCCAAGGCATTTTCTAATGGAGGTTTGGTGTTTTCCTCACTCACACTTTTTGGGTTTGGCATATTATCCTACTGGTGCTACCTTATTCTTGTGTATGCCAAAATGGCCACTCGGGTGTCTAGTTTCGCCGAAATTGGACGCATCTGCTATGGGCCATGGCTCCAGAGGCTTATCTTATCGTCCATAATCATCTCCCAGCTAGGCTTTGTGGGCACTTATATTGTGTTTACAGCCGAGAACTTGCGTGCGTTCGTGGTAGCCGTGACCAAATTCAAGACCAAGGACTTGGACATCTTCTGGTTCATCTTGTTCCAGGCCCTCATCCTAGCACCCTTGAGTTTGATCAGAGATATCACGAAACTCTCACTCCTGGCACTTTTGGCCAATGGCTTCATTATGGTGGGCTTGGTGACGATCATCTGCTTCACTATTAAAGAGCTAGTGGGCAATAGCCTTGTGGTCGGGGAGGGCATCTACTACTGGTTCAACCAGTCTGAATTTCCCTTGTTCATTGGAGTATCTATCTTTGCATTTGAGGGAATTGGACTCATTATTCCTATCCAGGAGTCTATGATATACCCGGGCCATTTTCCCAAAGTGCTCTTGCAGGTGATCCTCACCATATCGGCCATTTTCATCTTCATTGGAGGCTTGGGGTACTATACTTTTGGGGCCAAAATCGAGACGGTGATCTTATTGAACTTACCACAGAAGTCGCCCATGATCACCATGATCCAGATTTTATATGCGTTGGCCATCTTGTTATCTACACCCATCCAGATCTTCCCTGCCGTGCGGCTTATTGAGCTGAAGATCTTTTCAGCCCGAGCCTCGGGAAAAGCTTCTGCTTCCGTCAAGTGGATCAAGAATGTGGTACGGCTTACTTTTGTGATGGCCACTTCTCTCATTGCTTTATATGGAGGCAAGGACTTGGACCGGTTTGTCTCTTTTGTAGGGTGTTTTGCCTGCATACCCTTGGTGTACATCTACCCACCCATGCTCCACCTCAAGAGCTGTTGTGACTATAGAAATGCTGACACTGATAAAAGAGGCAAGATCATTATGGCTGTGTTGAACATGGTACTCATCGTGATAGGAATTGTGGCCTTCATATATACCACGTACCAGATCTTTGCATAAAGCCGGATCTTATGTTTACATATAAACATCGTATCTTTCTATGTATTTATAAACTAAGTTTCGAGTCACAAGCTAAGGCTCTAGTAATGTTCTAGTCGTCGGATAAAAGCTTGATGACGTATTGCCTGGCATCATGGATCAGGCTTTGTAAATCCAACTTGGACTGATCACGCAACTTCTTGGACTCGGCAATGTAGCCTTCCAAAGAGTTAATTGCATTTATGCGTTGGTTGTGGAGGTCGGGGAAACTCTCCCTTTCAATCGTCAATAGGTGTTCTTTGGCTACTGAATAGGTCTTAGGCATGGCAAACTTCAACGACACACCTGTGGCCACGGAAGAAGCCAAAAACCGCGTAGGCAATGCTCTTCTGGAAACTGCAAGATTGGTCACCAAAATGGGCAAGACAAAGTCCACCACGTTAGGGAAGATGGGGTCCAACACGAACCCATCCACCTTCTGCTTGAGGATCAGCCACTCATTACAGAGAGCAGTCTTTTGTGTGGAAAGTTCAGCCCCAAGAACACTAAGGTTGTCATGAACAAAGTTCCGGAGGTTGTTGGCGTATTTCTCCAAGTAAGGCGTTGTTCTGATGCCCATACCCTGGACAAAAGTGATGTTGCCATGGGCAGATTCGGCCTCCTTCAAGTCCAGCCTGATCTCTGCATTGACGCCTGGTTTAGTGACCACGTCCTCTTCGTCCTTGTAGAAAGATCTTCTTGGCATTAGTATGTTGAGCCCACTAACGAGTAACGACTATCGGTGTTCTCTGTAGAGCGTTGGTGGAATGCATGATTGGGTGGTGTGCGAGGTGAGTGCCAGACCCGTACACCGGCCAATGGCTTGCTGGGTGCAAAAAAACAATTCCTATAGTGTAGAACCACCACAATTGGTGATACTCAAAGCAAGTCTTTCCTATATTTTCTTTTTCATGCAATGCGTCTTTAAAAAGTTGATGTGACATTTAGCACCTTATTTCATGTAGTCAATGGAACATTGACACATGATACTATCTTCACTACAACTCTACTACACTACAACTCTACTACACTACAACTCTACTACACTACCATAATACTACCATAATACTACCATCCTACCATATATCTACCATATACTTTATTATATTCTACTGCATTCCACTACCCTAGTATTTTTTTAATTTGTACTCCAATAAAATATATATTTATTTACTCTACCATTTAGTCTAGTATGCACTCTACCATTTAGTCTAGTATTACTCTTCACTATGGATTCTACTAGACTCTACTACACTCTTCTATTTAATCACTATTTAAAGTAGTATGGACTCTACTAAACTCCACTAAACTCCACTACACTCTACTATACACTCTGGTAGGTTTATATGGACTCTACTGCACTCTTCTATATAGTCACTGTTTAATGTTGTATGGACTCCATTACACTCTGGTAGGTTTATATGGACTCTAGAATGTACTCTTCTATGAACAATATTCGCTATCTTGAACTGCTATATTCTCTATTACCTATAGTCCATATCATTTCGCTTCTATAAGTCCCGTTCTACCATGCTTACACCTGTTTAGACTTGCTAACTACTGTCAGTGTATAACAATAAAGGGCTGATCTTCATAAAGTCGGTTGGTACATTGCTATATATACATTCTACTGAGTTCCATTAATCGGGTCATAAACTTAGCTTTTTTTGAGGAACCCACGCTTTTTCTTCTCCTTTGGTTGAGTGTCAGATGCAATCGACCCAAGTGGCGCCCCTGCTGCTACAACAGGAACATCCACTCTCACCTCATTATATGGCTCGGGCGTGCTAGAGTTTGGTGTATTTTGGCCACTTCCCAGAGAGTTGGACGACCCATTCTGAGTAGGTGGCCGGAGTCCTCCATTGCTTGTATTCGAGGCTGGAGGGAACCCCATGGTGGACTTTCTCAGCTGTGCCATGTTCGGTGATGGGTGGTTCCCGTTTCTGGCCTTGGGTCCTGCATTAGTCATGGCCATACCTCCTCTTCCACCATAGTCAATGTTCAAAGCCTGGTCTGGGAATGCGGATCTGCGGTTGGGCTTTTTTTGGGGGAACCCTGCAATGTTGCCTTGCGTTCCTTGGTTCATCATAAAATGCTGCGACCCCACGCTCTGGAGCTTACTATTCGGCATACCCTGCATATGTGGCTGCCCATTATACCTCTGCATTTGTTGGGGCGGTATCTGCATCTGAGGCTGGTGTCCCATACCTTGCATTGGATGCTGGTATGTCATGTTCTGCATATTACCTTGCGAGCCTCTTCTGCTGAGTTGGGGTGGGCCTTGGTTGAACGCCTGTCCTCCTTGATGGTACCTTGGGTTGTTGCGCATATTGGGTGCCATGTTGTGGGGGAAGTATCCATTGCCCTGGTACCCGTCTGGCTGATGGCCGCCGTCCATATAAGGATTGTTGCCGGTGAGGGAATACGTTTGGCGTTGTCCCCCGTTCATTTGGTTGTAGTTCATGACATTGTTGTATGCCTGCATCTGAAAATTTGGATCGCCATGCTCATTGTACTGCTCTCCCACACTTGGATATGATACCACACTGATGTTTCTCTCGCGATCAAGTAAGGCTCTTTCACGGCGCTGAAGCTCAAGTTCCTTTTCTTTTAGTTCCAACACACTAAGCTGAGGTCCATTTTGACTATTTGCTTGGAAGTTCTGTTGACTCTGTTCTTGTTGATCTTGCTGTTGTGGGTTCTGCTGCTGCTGCTGAGAGGAGCCCATTTGCGAGGTGCTGTTTGAAATGCGAGGCGTTTGCATATCTCCATTCAAAGCTGCTCCATAAACAGCAATATCAGAAAGATCAGACATATCGGGGGTCTGAAGCGCTTGGATTTTGGAAGAATCCTGCGTCGAATTCAGATCAACAATTGGATCATTGATCTCAGGTTTTTTGGTGTCTTGAGGCGGGCTAAGGTTATGTTCATCTGGAGAGTGGGACATATCACGACCATTACTGGCAGGTGCTGATCTTTTAAGACTAGTCAATGTACTGTTCATCTGAGATAATTTGTCATCAAGTTCTGCAAGCCTGGCATGCCTATCTGCAATAACAGCGTCGAGCTCCCGGAGCTCATTCAGCTTAATGGATTGCTCGTCGGATAATTGGCGCAAGTTCATTTCTAATTGCAGTGATCTATCCTGGATCTCCTTAATTATTTGGTCTTGAGATTCTCTCTTTTGCCTGATGGTGGCATCTAATTGCTTGAGTAGAGATATGCGCTCGCGGTGGCTGTTTTCGGTCTCCTCCTTCTCCAATCGGAGAGCAGCTAGTTCACTACTAAGACTTTGAAGGTCTTTTCGGCTACTCTCGCTGCCCGCAATTTGTCTAGAGAAGAAGATGTTCTTGTCCAGGTTGCTCCATGTCTGTACTTGGCACATTATGGAATATAAGTTCTCCAAGTATGGAGTGCGCACCTCATGGTCGTCCCCAAGCAAGATGGGCTGCAACAAAAGCAAGTCCAATTCCATGTCAAAGCCGTAGTACATATTGTAGAAGGTGGGGTTGGTATCAAGGTAAACCGGGTCCAGATGCTCTTGCGACTGGGGGTAGTGGGCCAGCCAGTTCTTGCAGATGCTAGCCTCGTTTTCAAAGCCTTTGATAAGCTTACACTCCATTTTCTTGATGATTTTGAAAAGCTCATTGACCAAACCCGTGACCAAGGGCTTGGCCAAGATCTGCTTACTTAAGTTTTCTGGGTATGGCTCCTCGAATATCACCGACAAGGGGTTCAAGACGATTCTAGGCAAGGCCAATTTCCACTGGTAGGTCATGAACTCCTTATGGTTGTTGGACTTGAGTAAGCTGATATGGCTGTGCAGGTCTGCCTGGACCATTTGTAAGAGTTTGTAGAGCTTAGCATATTGGTCGCTTTCACTTACTCTGTTGAGCGACTTGCTCTCGTCCGTGCACGTACCCAAGTAAATTCTCTGGTCGCCGTTGAGCACCCTGTGGCTGAAGGTGTTTGTGTGAGGCAATCTCTTGACCTCGGATTCGTTCATAATGGAGCACACGGTCAAGCCCTTGGCCCGCAAGAAGTTGGACAAGACAAACGGCTCTAGTTGCACGTAACCCGTGGACTCCACTGCAATAATGGACGACAGGTGAAGAAGTGGCTCCAATTGAGCACACACGTTTTGGAAGCTCTGTAAATTGGACACGCTCAAAAGCACCACGTCGAACTTTTTGGAGGTTTCCACATGCGAAAGGGAGGGCAAGAGGATATTCGGCGTGAACAAGGACTCAGCAAGCGGCGAGTCCCAGTGAATTGGCGCCAGCAGCTCAAGGCCCAGCGAAACCATTGTCACGAAACATGACTTGGTAGCATGCAATCTCCAAGCGTAAAACGCAAGATTGGGATTCTCCCCAACTACTGGTTAGTATATGGAATAAAAGTTTGAAAGGAAGTTTCATTTTGCATTTCCATTCTTCAGATCTTCAGATCGTCAGTTCTTTAGTTGCTTCATGCTTCTATGTTTTTTGTTCATTTGTTCATTTGTGTTGGTTGTTCATGGTTTGATGGATCATGTTAAGACAGGGTTCAGGGAATTACATGGGGTAAATGGGTTTAAAGACGGACGGAAAGGAAGCACGGCCACAGTCACTGTATACAACAAGCGGCATCTATAAGTTACATACTCGTAAGAACTTGCAAACTCATTCGTGCAAAAAGAGAGGGATGGGTGCGAGAGCAAACGGTCCGTTTAGCAGGAGGATTTGGAAGTATGAATGTTAATGCACGCTAGCTTATATAAAAACGCGGGATGTCAGATTCAGGTGCGAAGCGCGCGCAATGCAAGGCCTGATTCGAGGCCTGATACGACCAAAGTACCCAGTGTGTTGGAAGTTGCGGGAGGGGGGGTAAACAGATGGGGCTAAAAATGTTGATTGGTGCACATGAGGAGGAGAGGAAGGTGGACATGAAGGGTAGGATGTTGCTGCGACTGCATACAACCGCGTCAATTCTCTCTCTCCCTGCGTTCAACCTTGCTTCTTGGCCATAACCATTCATCATGTACGCTACACAGCCCACTGTTTCAGGTAGGCCTCTGGCCAGGCTGCACGCGCCGGCCGCACAATATGAGACGCGTACATGCGCTGCCCCAAAAAAAGGCTATGGCTCCACGGCTGCTCACTCACTACTCCTGCTCACTGCTCCTGCTCACTGCCCCTGCTCACTGCTCCTGCTCACTGCTCATTAACCTCGCTCAGCTCCACCGAGCATAAAAAATATTTCCTCTTCTGGAAATGTACATGTAGTGAAAAGACATTTAACGAGACGCTCAATTCACGAGACACTCAATTTACGACTCCCAATTTACGACACACCAAACTCACTAGAAACATCCAACTCTTTAGAAACATCCAAGTATATGAACAATCGTCAATTATACGAGCAATCGCCAATTATACGAGCAATCGCCAATTGTACGAGCTATTACCTTGTTCCTAGTGAATTTATACTTTACTATTTAAATGGTCAGCATCTCTAGAAATTCGGTGGTGTTCCTGATTTATGCCGTGTTTTTTAAAATCCGGTGTAGTCGGCCTGACTCCTGTCTTTTTGACACTTTGGTGCGCGCAGCCTGCAATTCTACGGACTTACTATTATCATTAAGAATCAAAGTGTCATTTACTAGTCCTTATATTGTATCTCTGTGAATCTAATTATAGCATTTCACTTTTAAACGTATCCTTTATTTTCTTTCTTATATGCCTTGTTTGTAGTATACACTCCCGGATTGCCTTTTTGGGAGACGTGGCTCCGGGAATGTTGACTGTCTGGAGACTGAAAAATAAATGCTCATTACCCAAGGTGCTACAGTGTTTTTCAAAACTATTCAAACCAGCGCGACAAAATGATTCAAACCAGCGACAAAATGTTTCGTACCCCTTCGCACAATCTTTCAATCCATTGTTGTATACAGGATAACAAGGAAACCAGTTCAGTTCCGTCCGTTTTTCACCCTTGATTGGTATTGCAAGACTCCCAAATGTAGTGCATATGAGGCAATCGTCCAGATTTAAGATTTCAGAATATTGAATTCTAATAAAAGTTGGTGTGAAACATTACGCCATTTGGTTCGAAACATTTTGTCGCGCTAGTTTGAATCGTTTTGTCGCGCTGGTCTGAATCGTTTAACAACACTGTAACACTGTAATCTTCCTGTTCAGCACCTACAACACACAACACATACAACACACACAACACCAGTACAGAACTACTGCACATTACCCATTCATAGAAACCCCAACTCCCAATCAATCCCTAAGAATTCCCAACTGTCCTTTATTATACCATTTTTTGTTTTTTTGACTTCCCTATAAATTTTATCAAGCTACACTACATGCAGTACATTTTATACACCACACGCCCGCACTTTTATAACATTTTTCCTCGCCTCAACTTCTTCTTCTTCTTCTCTAAGCCATTTCCTTCGCGTCGTCAGATACCTTCATTATCATGACTTGATGCTTTGGTCTTCTTTCCCCGGGGGTCCTCTGTGGCTCCTGGCCGAAAGTCGCTGGTGGCTTGAAGATTAATTCGTTAGGGTGTATCTCCGGTTGATGAGGCTTCCTTTGACTCTCTCGGTCATAATCCCTTGCATAGCTTCCAAGTCTTGTAGAACATGGACACACCACCAACCTTCTCATTACTTCCACCTTATTCAACTGTCTTCTTTAGTTTGTTAGTCTGTTAATTTCTTAATCCCTTAATCCGTACTTCACTCCTTTCTACCTGATTGCCTTCCCTGCCTCTGCTTTCTGCTTTTCATCCCTGGGTCGTGCACCGACCAAAAACACCTAAGTGGAATTCACCCCACGCGTCTATTCACCATGCGAGGTAACTTGATCCTCGTGGAGGGCCTCGACCGTTCAGGCAAATCAACGCAGGCAGAGATCCTTGCTTCCAGCCTAAATGCTCAGCTCGTCAAGTTCCCCGACCGTCTGACCCCAATAGGCAACGTCATCAATGAGTACTTGACCAACCATGCCTTTGAGCTTTCGGATGAGGCTGCACATCTCCTCTTTTCCGCCAACCGCTGGGAATTGGCTGCTCAGATCAACCACTTGCTTCGCCTGGGCAAGCATGTGGTCTTAGACAGGTACGTTTACTCGGGCATAGCATATTCGCTTGCCAAGGAGAATCTGAGGGGAGTAGAGTGGCTCTTCAACCCAGACCGTGGCTTACCCAAGCCTGATCTTACCATTTTCCTCACCATATCCTTGGAGGAGTTGGCTTCGCGTAAGGGCTGGGGAGACGAGCGGTATGAGAAGAGTGCTTTCCAAAGCAAGGTCAAAGAGTGCTTTATGCAGATCCTCCTGCCGGACTCTGACCCCTCGATAGTGATCCAGGATGTTGGGGGCCTTTCCATCCAGCAAGTCACAGACCTTCTTTGGAAGATTGTGGCAGATAGAAAATTGGACCAGTTAAGTTCGCATGACCTTCGTGTTTTATAGGCATTTAGTGAGCTGTTCATCGTTAATCAATTAGAGTCCTAATTATCAATTGATAGTCTCCAGTAATAGACTTTTATTCGGTGGTTAGTAATAACATCAGTTATTAACGGTAACCAATCACTAATTCCACTAATGAATCAGATAATGTATTAGGTATCAACTAGAGACTCTATCAGTGGTCTGTTTGTTAGAACTTATCAGTTATTAAAACAATAACAAGACTTTTATCAGTCAAAAGTTTTACTTGTATATAACAAGCAATCAACCAGCAATGAATCAGATCGGTCAATTCAGTCACTAAAGCAGGACCCAGGAAGTAATTGACCAAGCAATGAATCAGTTAGATGAGAAGCTGGATCGGTAATTCAGTAATTGCTTCACCAACAGAGCCCTTTTGTCGGTGATCAAGTCTTTTAACCAGTAATCGACAAGTAATCACTCAATAACTCAACCACAGGGTCTTTCAAGTCTTCCAAACAGTACCTCAATGAGAAATCCCATTAATTAATCCGTAATCAACCAGTCAGTAGTGAACAAGTTATAAATGATCAACTGAAATCTCCTGGAATTGAATATTTGCTATCGCTGAAATCACCCATTAAGCTAAGTATCAGAATATTCCAATGACTCTATTCCAGTCCCTAGTAGTAAGAAACGAGTATGAAGTCATCAATCTGGTATCAGTAATAAACCTTCATGAAAAATGATTGATCAGTATCAGAACATCAATCAGTAATCTATAAGTAATTAAATCTGATAATCAGTCAGTATGAGCCAGTAAGCATTCAGTATGAAAGTATGCACCAGCGATGAACCAGAAATGTGGTTTTTATGAGTATGGTTGTCTCTCACCGTCTATCAATTGTATCGACCAGAAATCAATCAGTATGAGCCAGTATCAGCAAGTAATGAATCAGTAATGGGGTCTTGTCAGTAAGTTTTATCCACAGTAATAATCAGTACCAGCCAGTACGAATCAATGTATCAGTGATGAGTCGGTAAGTAACCAAGTAATCTATCAACAGTAATTGAATCAGATAATGAGTCACTAATGTCTCAATAATGAATCAACGGTAAATTAGTATGAATCAGTACCAGCCAGTATGTATAAGTGATTGACCAGTAGCAGTCAGTAATTAGTCGTCAAGCAATATTCCAGTATGAATCGGTACAGCCAGCAATGAGGTTTGATTAAAATCTTCCCAGCCTTTAATAATTTAGCCAGCAATATATCCAACCAGTACTGCATCGTGATACCAACCAGAAATGAACCAGTTATATCAACTGAATTTCAGCGTTGATGGTTATGAGCCCCGAAGTAATCAATAAACCTCATGAAGAAAGTATTCTAACAACCTCCATAAAATCAAACACAGTCCAGTCTAATTGGCCAAAGTATCCAAAAACTGGAGTCTTTGCAAGATGCGATTCTTCAGGATCTCGTGGAGTTCTCCTCCCAAGTACAACTCGTCCACTATCACATACAACTTGGAGAAGTTAAACACCAAGTCAAGCTCACACACATTGTCAAAGTGGTTATCCAAGATCTCCACGAAAAAGTGGATGGACTCCAAGTGGCTAAGCTCGTTATCTATGAGATCAATCAGCACTATGAAGTAGAGCCCTGCATAGCGTCGGTACACCAACTTGGTGTTACGGAGCTCCACGAAATTGCTCTGGTACTTGGAGTCCCGGGAAGATACCACACGGTGAATTTCGCCCACGAGTTCCTGTTTATCTTCTTCACGGAGCGAGTTATCGTACCATTTGGAGAGCCGTGTTTTTCCCTGTCGGTTGAGTATGAGCACGTAATGAATCGCCATAGTCAGTCAGTGTCAGTGTCAGTGTCAGTGAAGGTATTTAGGTATATCGGGATTGTAAGGATTGTAGTTAGAAGGTAAGTGTAAGTGTATGAGTATGTATGAGTATGTATGAGTATAGTATGTAGGGATGGTAGGTATGTGTATTAGTATGAGTATATGGTGTAGTGAGAATATAATGAGAATATAGTGTAGTGTATAGGTATGAGTATATAGTGTGGGTGTGGGTGCGGTGAATATGTGCAAGACACGGTATCACTACAGACAGATTTTTTTTTGGAAGATTAGTAGATTTATATTTATTGATGTGATTACGTTGATTGGAGACAAGTAGTATTGAATGTTTATGGTGACTTGACTGGACGGTTGGGGCACACAATACTGGAAGTACACTGCTGGAGTCGCTCACTGCTGGGGTCTCTCATACTCACTCACAGTACTCAGTCATACTCAGTCATACTCAGTCATACTCATAATCACCACCAAACCATACCATACCAGAGTACTGCAATTCCGGGAACTCAAAGTACACTAAGAGTGAGATTCGAAATACAAGAGTACATATACTAGAGATTCCACATATACATACCAGGGGGGCATAGTGGAGTACTAGATACAGAGCACTAGATATCCAGAGGACTAGATACAGAGCACTAGATATCCAGAGGACTAGATACAGAGCACTAGATATCCAGAGGACTAGATATCCAGAGGACTAGATATCCAGAGGACTAGATATCCAGAGGACTAGATATCCAGAGGACTAGATATCCAGAGGACTAGATATCCAGAGGACTAGATATCCAGAGGACTAGATATCCAGAGGACTAGATATCCAGAGGACTAGATATCCAGAGGACTAGATATCCAGAGGACTAGATATCCAGAGGACTAGATATCCAGAGGACTAGATATCCAGAGGACTAGATATCCAGAGGACTAGATATCCAGAGGACTAGATATCCAGAGGACTAGATATCCAGAGGACTAGATATCCAGAGGACTAGATATCCAGAGGACTAGATATCCAGAGGACTAGATATCCAGAGGACTAGATATCCAGAGGACTAGATATCCAGAGGACTAGATATCCAGAGGACTAGATATCCAGAGGACTAGATATCCAGAGGACTAGATATCCAGAGGACTAGATATCCAGAGGACTAGATATCCAGAGGACTAGATATCCAGAGGACTAGATATCCAGAGGACTAGATATCCAGAGGACTAGATATCCAGAGGACTAGATATCCAGAGGACTAGATATCCAGAGGACTAGATATCCAGAGGACTAGATATCCAGAGGACTAGATATCCAGAGGACTAGATATCCAGAGGACTAGATATACAGAGGACTAGATACATACCAGCATAGTGGAGTACTGGATATACCGTACTACAGATCCAGACATATCACACATACTGGAGAATTTCCCGATATACCATATCTACATATCAGCACAGTGGGGTACTCTTATACGAGCTATACAAGTACATACTAGAGACCAGAGCTCTAGAGATACATTAATACTGGGAATACTAGAATAATAGAGGTGACTTTACCACAGATACCAGAGATCCCGATTCACTAGCCTACATTATAGGTCATACTATAGGTCATACCAGTGGAGTACTAGAGAAGATATCAAAGGTTCAAAAGATATCTTCACCAGAGGACACAGATACTTGTTCTAGAGATAATTACTGAGGCATTCACTGCATATACAGAGGTCTAGTTATACGGGTATCTACTACTTATAGAGAGGATCTATACCGAGGGATATATAGAGGACTCCATCTACCGACTACTTTTTACTTTTTACTGATTACTGATTACTGAATACTGAGGACTACAGATCTATAGTCAGAGGACTATACAAGGACCACACACAAGAATGGACGACTATAAGCAGTTTGAGATCAAAGAGGGCATTGTGTTCCTCATTGAAGTCACCGAAGCCATACTAAGGCCCGTTCCCGATTGCAACGACCAATGTCAGCTCTATGCC
Organism: Metschnikowia santaceciliae; assembly: GCA_002374485.1. Lineage (NCBI taxonomy): Eukaryota > Fungi > Ascomycota > Pichiomycetes > Serinales > Metschnikowiaceae > Metschnikowia > Metschnikowia santaceciliae. Next base: position 194,374 of record NKZN01001875.1, read on the forward strand.
ATTCTCCAGTGCATAGAAGAACTTATCTCCGGTATGGTGATTGCGTTCCCCAGCAATGGTGTGGGTATCTATTTATACGGATGTGAAGAGACTGGAGTCAAGTTCGCCAAGAATTCGGGACTCAACAAGATCTTCTCGCTCAACGACTTGAACAGTTCCAACATGAAGATCCTCAATAATATTCTACATGACCACGAGGATGGCTTCAAGCCCTTAAATCATCGGTTTACACCCTCCAAGATCCCCAGAGATAATCTACACACGGTATTGAAGACGGTATTGCGCCAGTACCAGACCAAGCCTCAGTACAACTACAAAAAGCTCTTCTGGTTCACCAACAACGATAAGCCTTATTTGAACAGCGAATTGAAAGACAGTCTCCGAACCATGATCAGTGATTTCGATGATAACAATATCCTCATCAACCCTTACTTCTTGGAATCTTATACTGAAGATACTCGAGCCAAGGAACCCTTTGATGCTGCACTCTATGAGAAGATCTTCTTGAACACCAATTACCTCAAGCACGCAAAAAGAAGAGAACAAAATACCTTGGCCCGGTCTGATAATACTCCTTACAAGTGGCTGCAACCACTAGTGATTGAGGAGATCCGGAAAGCCATTTCCAGGCTCAAGGAGGTGCGGCGAACCCAATTCGCTTGTCACTTGGTGCTCAGCGATGGGCCAGTCTGTGGAGGCCAACTTGGATGTTCCATAAAAGGTTATTCTCTATATAATCATGAGACCATCAAGCCATTTTGCCAGTTGCACACCGAGAGTGACCAGTTGAAGGTGGTACACAACGACTCCACGATAATTCGAACAGATACCGAACAGGTGGTGAACAAGAAGACTTCTAAGAATACAGACTCTACAGAAGACTCTAAAAATACAACCTCTGATGAGTCTACAGAAACGGGTGTCGAGGTTATGAAAGGGGTTCCAGTCAAACAAAGTGCAAGCAGGGAAAAGGTCTTGCTTCTTAGTGAAGATGTACTTGAGTACATGAAAGGAACAAACTTTGACCATAACCCCACAAATGAAGCATTTGAGGTCGATGATACTGAAGACGAAAGACCCAAGGTCGAGTACTCACAGGCGCCATATTTGAAACTTATTTGTTTCAGAGATACCAAGAAGTTCCAGCCTTACTTGAACCGAAACCCGGCCTTGTTCGTGACTGCAGACATGAGCAATGGAATCAACACCTCCAAACAAGGAGGATTCAGCCAGTCGTTCCGAACCTTCCGGACGCTCTACCAGAGCTGTGTCAAGCTCAAACGGTATGCCGTTGTTTTTGGGTGCAACAAGCGGAACAAGTCACCGGACTTGTATGCCCTCTACCCTACCAATATGGATACTGTGAAGTCGCTGGTTGACAAGGCAGACAAAGGCAAACGTATACCGGATGGGTTCCTCTTGATAAACATCCCCTGGCTCAATGAAATCCGGAGCTTGCCTGATCACATGATGCTCGACCACCACAAGTACTTCTTCTGTGAGAACGACAATGCAGCATCGCCAGAATTGGTGTCCATTTTCAGCAAGCTCATGGACCAGTTCCAGGTATGGCAGGCGTACAATCCCCGGCAGTTGCCCAATCCGGTGATGCAGTATTTCTACGAGGTGATCAAGAACGAGGTACTACAAATCGATGTCAAGGAAGAAGACCATAGTGTGGAGGCTCACGACTGGAGTGCACGTGAATTAATCAAGGTACGACAGCAAGTGGTCAGCAACACCGATACACACCAACTCTTCAAATTCGTTAATGATATCTTGAACAAAATCGGCAATGCGGACGTGATAAAGAGGGCAGCCGAAACCCCTTCTGGTACCAATAAAAGGCAAAAGGCCCCGGAGCTTACAGAGACCGATATCATTGCCTTGTGGAAACATAACCTGTGGAGCAATGTGACGGTGGCCCAGTTGAAGGAGTTCATTGGCAGGTACGACTCGATTAAGAGTGCTAGTCGCAAGGCAGATATGGTGGAGAATATTGCGAAGTTTCTAGAGAGCAGGCAACGTGAGTGATGTGAATGAACGTGAGCGAGACGAACGAGCGAACGGACAGAAATGGAGTTGAACGAGCGACGTGAATGATTCAACCAACCACGAACCACGAACTTTGAATTTTGAACTACGAACGTGACAGAAGACTTGAACGAAAAAACAAAAAAATGATAGAAATGAAATTGAACGTGAATGAGAAAATGATCATAACTTCATATGAACATGGAGGTGACGTTTCCATGGACAGTTTAACCGGGTATGAAGAGTGTGAATTATAGGCGAAGCAGCCGTACATCGGTGCAGTCGACCGGGCTTAAACAGTTGTGGTTACTACTACAAGAATAAGGAGTAGTGACTAAGAAGAAATACTGACTTAGGCCAAGAATGTTTTACTGGCCAAAATATTTAACTGACTAGAATGATTACCAGCCATTGATACAAGAGGAAGGCTAAGAAAATGAGTGAGAAATCAAACAAGAAAATGAGGCTAAGAAAAGCGAGAATCAGGAAAGAGGCTAAGAAAATCCTAAGGACCAAGAAATTTCGCACTGCCTGGATTTGCGGGGGGTCTAAATCCGGAGACTCAAGAAATAACCCAAAGGTCTAGAGCATTTAAAACTGTGGCATTATATGACTAGAATAATGAATGCTACTTAAAGCCAAGATCATGTCGATTTCTCAGGAGATTTTCAAAAATTAAGGTGTTCCTGAAATGGGGTGTGGACGCAGGCCCCATAATATAATAGAACAGAATGGCCGTTGTCTACAGGACACGGCAAATGGAGGGGAATTTTTTGACGGCAGAAGCGAGAAAAAGACGCAACATGGCCCGGGGTTGGACTTCGGGCACGGCAAGCGGATCGGATCGCATGTTCTGCGCGTCATAATCATGATATAATCAAGCGTCAAAACGGGCGTTGATAGCACGGGTTACAAGGTCATGGATGATGATTATTAATAAAGCATTATGCATGCATGGCCAGGGTCATCCCATATCTAAGGCCGCTGATTTGCTCAATCGCACCACCTCCAACAAGGTTGCGCACTAAATGACCTGAAGATAGCTTAAGTGCCGGAATCTTAGTGCTGGTGCGCACTAAAAAGTTTGGATAGCTCTAAAGCAACAAAGGCCTTAGTAAGAGACCGTATGGTGGCCGCACTATCTACTACGGGCACTTGGTATGACAGGCCGCGCTAAAAGCATGACATGACTATGACCGTGCATTGCCAGTGCGGGCTTTTTGGCCTTGCTCCAGGCGCGCACCTCTCGCGTTAAGCCAAGCTTCGGAACCATCGATATAGCCGGTAACACCGAGACGACGGTTGCCCCACGCGAGTTTAAACTTTGAAACGAGGGGGTGCCCCCACACCTACGTTTACAAACAAAGGTTTACAAAGCCACAATAAGATATAAGGAGACAATAGGGCCCTTTATCAATGCACCCATTAAAAGAATTGAGGTCACTGAGATCACTGAGGTCACTGAGGTTATTGAAGTCAAAGTGCTTAATGTTCGTTTGGAATGGCGTGGCTGCGTGGTGGGATGCGAAAAGTCCGCTGCTCCAAGGCTCGTTATCCTTTGGTCGCTACAGATGACGAGCGCTGCAATATGTGACCCGCGCATGAAACGGATGCGCTGGTGGGGATACATAAATATAGACCTGATTTCCCCATGGCCTTCAAAAAGGTCTACCCCAAATAACCATCCATAATAACCATCATATATCTTCCATCTCCTTTTTGTCATATCTACCTTACACCCACCATACAAGCCTTTTGTCATAGGTTTGAATAGTCCACTATATCCCTCATAGTTTCTTTTTTTTTGTCGTCTATTTGTCATTGTCTAGCTGGTTTACTTGGCTGCCATTTTTGTCTATTGATCTATAATTGTCTTCCGACTCGGACATTATTTGTTTTGATTACAAAACAAAAACAATCTTCTTCTTTGCAAGCTGTGTTATTATTATTTTAGGCTTATACATGTGTCAGTGCAAGTCACACTCCCCGCTTTCCTCTGACACGAGCAGACACCTGCTGTCAGACTTACTGTCAGGCTTGCTGACAGACTTGCCACCCGAGTTCCCCGGAGATGCACTCCCGGCATACGACAACAACCTGCCAGCCTACGAGTCGTCGCTCGAGTTCTACGGTACTTCGCTCTTGAAGACCGAGTTCGATACGCCCTGGACAAACCACTCCACCAGCTTCCAGCCCGTGGTACTCGAGCTCAATTCCAACCAGCTCAACGTGTACGAGTTCCGTGCTGATAAAACAACCATCAATACTTTGAAGGCACTTTACAAGTTCCAGAACTACGATAACTCCGAAGTTCCCAAGCCCTGTGCTGAGATTGCTGATGAGTACTTCTTCGATGCTGATGCCTACGGAGATGTGGGGCAACCGGAGAAAAACCACATGATCTTCTCCAAGTTGAAAAAACGCTTGGCTTCCAAAAGAATCCGGAAGTACTTGGCCTACCCTCTACCCCCACAGTTTTACAATAATGCATTGCTCCTTGAGCCAACATCAGACGCAGGCGTCTACAGAAAGTTTGCCAAGAAGTACCGTGGAGCTCTCATGCGCTCCTTCACGTTGCTGAATCTGACCGTGGGTGAAGCCTTGTCTTCGCTGTCCACTCTCTACAAAGAAGACAGACAGAACCTCAAAAATTCGTACACGTTGATCAACTACCGCAACACGTTGCGTGTACGTATTGAGTATCTGCAGATGCTCCTACACTGCTGGTCGTTCCATGGCATGATCCACTGGTACCGCAATCTTACGGTAGGCCGTGACTTGTGCACTCCCATCGACGAGAGACGGGACACAATGCTCAAGTCCATCCCCAGAAACTTCACCGTGGCCAACAACAACCTATTGGCAATGTCAGCACGCGAGGCTCTAACGTTCAACCCCGAAACAAGGAAGCTTGTGCACCGCGACTCAATGTTTTCTGTAGAATCAGACGATTGCAGTTGTTTTTCGGACAATAGCACGATATCGGCGCAGACCAGAGCTTCCAGTGTTTGCTCGAAAAGCGACGCCTGTAGCCGGTCCAGTGCAGTGATCCATGGCTCCAGAGTGGTGTGTTATGAGAACTACTACACCGCAATCGAAAAGCAGTTCATCTCCAACTGTATCCCCGTGCTCAACTCCTACGACAAGTGGCAGGGCTCTCGATTAACCATCTCCGACTACAAGAACCTCTTGCCGTTGAACGACCGGGCCAACTTGAATGTGGGCGAGAAAATCTTCATTTCACATGCCACATTTGAGTCTCTTGTACGGCAACAGAGGAAACAGGCCACCACCAGAGTAAAACGTGAGTGCAAGGATTTCTTTGTAGCCGAGGCAGGCCTCGTGGGAATCGCCGCTTAACCTCACCATCACCATCATCATCATCATCACAATATCATCATCATCATCATCAATATCATCATCATCAATATCATCATCATCATCATCAATATCATCATCATCATCATCAATATCATCATCATCATCATCAATATCATCATCATCATCATCATCATCAATATCATCATCATCAATATCATCATCATCTCATCAATATCATCAATATCATCATCATCTCATCTCATCTCATCAATATCATCATCATCTCATCATCACCATCATCATCACTATTATCTTTCGTTTTTGCATCATTCATGCCATCCTAGTCTATCATTGTTCCATTGTCTCATGACTGCTAATACCTATCCGACCCGACCCGATCTGATACTGTTCTACCATATGAATTGTTCATACCTTTGTCATGCTAGGCCATATATGCATACTAAGGTGTACTACGGTTCCATAGACAATGATTTGGTACAATTAATAAGTGTTGTGGCTTAATGGTCTTTTTTATGGAGAGTACCATTATTCCACTATAGCAAAAAGAATACAAGTGTCAGGGAAGACTAATTCTTACTCAATACATGTGAAATATCACTGCCATTAGTAACGTTCCAGAATCACTAGTATAGTATTCAGGTACTACCCAGTGGGACATAGTTCCCATCTTCACTCAATTACTCTTGTCCTAATATTATGGAGCAATCTCTTAATATGAATAGGACACTTCTTTAGGGTCAACAATATGACGCAATCTGATTGGTAGATCCATGGTATTCAAGTCTCAATGGTTTCTCTTAACCTCCACGTAATATCAAAATGTAATCCGGCCATGAGTCATCAGTCATCAGTCATAGAAGTTAAAACAGTATTGGGAATGAGAAGCAGTAGTATGAGAAGCAGTATTAATACATAGTCCTGGCTTCTGGTCAGTAATATTTTGTACTTAGTATTGACTCCCAATCAGTAGTAGAGTGTAGTAGAGTGTAGTAGAGTGTAGTAGAGTGTAGTAGAGTGTAGTAGAGTGTAGTAGAGTGTAGTAGAGTGTAGTAG